>PVKE010012994.1:0-37346 GCA_004027555.1 Craseonycteris thonglongyai
GGAGGGGAGGTGGGAGAGGGTACCAGCATTATGGACACACTCAATGGTTTGGTGTTTACCTGGAGAGGAGGGAGGAGGGGGAGGGAGAGTTGTGTGGGGAGGGGGGAGTGGGCACCAGATATATGGGGTTGGAGGGGGACCTGATTCTGGGAGCTGGGCACACAATGCGATGCATGGGTGATGTGATGTGGAGTTGTACATTGGGAAACTGATTGTTACCAACCAATGTCACCCCATTAAATTTAACAATAAAAAAAAAAGATTGACTGTAAAAAGAAGCATAAGGTAAAGAAAGGAATTAAAGGCAGAGTTTTTTCCCATCCAGTATTAATGAATAATTTAAATAAATTTTTTTTATATTATTTTCTTTAAAATATCTTCTAAAACAATGTAACTTAAAGAAGTCAAACAAAATTCTGGAGCTCACTTTGTCCTTACTGTGATTTTCTCCATCCTCACCCTTCTCCTTCCTGAGAGGTATCCAAAATCCTTAGTTCAATATGTCTCTTCTCTGCCTATGTTTTTATGCTGGGTATAGAGATATCTAGAAATAATATCAACACAATATTTTAATATTTCGTTTCTTGTTTTATTGAATAGTGATTGAGGACACTACTTTTCCTGAGATTATATGATATCCACAAGCACTCTTCTTTAGTCTAATAGGGCTTTACAGTAAATTTGATTCTGCTTATAAATAGTATTTTCAGTATTAGTAAAAGCAAATTCCCCCACCAAACCAGAGCTTAGGTGAAGAAATACAGAAAAATAAGCAAATGAACTTGACAATTGTTGAAGTTACAAGAATTGAATGAAATAAGCAGGTTGATGAGGGAAGGTATCTCTGAGGAGTTGACTTCCAACTAAAGCCAAGTGATGAGGAGGAGATGGCTAAGCCAAGATGTAGGAAGCAGTAGTACTGATAAAGGAAACAACAGGTGCCAAAGTCTTGAAGAACAAATAAATATGAGCTTTTCAACAAACAGAAAGCATCCCCAAATACTCTCTGACGTACTTTCCATTTTATTTATTTGCAGGTGAGACACAGGAAGGTCCACAAACTTGCCAGAGCTAGAAAGTGGTAGAGCCTAGATGTAAGCCTAGATAATCTGTTTCCAGAAACTTGCTCTCAACAGCCATATAATCAGTTGAGCATGTAAGAGAACTAATGAAGATGTGCTAGGAAAGACTGCAAGAGGCCTTGGTTTCTAGTGAGAAGAGACTGCATTTTTTTTGTTTGCCTTGTCAAAAACTGCAAGCATTGAAGAGTTGTAAACAGCTGAGTGATATCTGATTTATATTTGCAAAAGATGAATCCTATTGCTGGGAATAATGGATTATTGGAGGAGGCTTAATGGAGTGCAAGCCTTTAGAAGACTTTCTTGAAATTCTAGGCAAGAGTGATGATTGCTCAGATAGAGCCAAATTTGGATGGGATGTTCAGGATGTGTTTAGTAAGTATAATCAACACAACTTTCTGATAGACTTGATATGTAAAGTGAAAAAATGGGGAATACAGAATGACTGCATATTTTATCTGAGCAATGGGTAAACAGACATACTATAGAAAAGATAAAGAATACCTGACAAGGACCTGAGACTATAGAACAGAAATTCTGTTTAATGATATTAAGCAGGAAGTTAGATTAACAGATCTAGAGCGTGTGAAGAGCTTAATTATAGAAAATCAATTTTGGTTTGATGAAAGATAAACTATGTAGAGGGTTAAACCCATCTATGTATTCTGTCTAGAATAACTTTTGCCCTTAGGAACTCTCTGGCAGTCACATTTGTAACTGTTTTCTTAGAAATTTGTATATCACATTTACAACCTATTTATGCAGAAAGAATCTCATTTCTTGTAGGCTCTTCTGTGTATGTGAGGCACATTTAATAAAACTATTTAGTAGAGCTGTGATTTTTGATAAAAGTGTTTTGGAGATAAATTAAATGGCAGATAACTGGGGGAAGCAAAGTGCTACCTGGACAGCCATATTTGTCTGCCACCTCTTCCTCTCTAGTTCGTAATATCAACCCTGATAGGGCCGAATAGCTTCCTAATGATTGCATAAGGAGCATTATACTCAGAATTGGGACATCTATATGGACTACTTAAGCTGACTAAATCTGAATTTAGACCTGTTAAGATTATTATTCCCTTTCCCCTGGTTTTCTAAGATTAAGCACTATTAGAACCTTCTGTAGTTCCTTATTAATTAATCAAGTTTACTCCTCAGAAATTTGAATCCCTCTGTCTTGGAACATTTGGCTTTCAGTTTTCCCCTACTTCAGAGCTTTTCAAAATGTAGTTTGTGGACAACCTCTGTCAGAATCTACTGGGGGCATTATTTGAACAGTATACAAACATAGGCTCTAACAAAAACTCCTAAACCAGAAAGTCTCAATTTAGGTTTTAGAAAGGACATTTTTAATAAACTCCCAAAATGATTCTCATTTTTGTTAAAATGTGAGAATAACTGGTTTTCTCAATTGGTAGAATGTGTGCAATTTTATTGTGTCATTAATGGATGAGATATATGAGTGAAGATCCAGCCCAATCCAGCTAAGTACTTTTTCAATGGATAGGTTTCTATGACCCAGAATACAAAAGGTAAGAGGACACTTCTAAGATGAACTGTCTCTGAAGTGAAGGTGAAAATTTTATTGGCACACTTACTTTTTCCATCTTTCCTTGGATATGCTCCTACTATCCCTCTATAGATTGCTACAGTGTGAGAGGTGGGAGCTCATTTTACTAGAGCATTAAATTTTTCCCACTTAAAAGTCTTGAAAAAAAAATCCATTTAGCTAGTTTTTACATGTCTTATAGACTGCTTCTATTAATGGCATGTATCATATCACTAGCTCCCCCCCCCCACACACACACACATCAGAGCAGTCTCTTCATGTATATATATAAGTCTAGAACAGGGGTCTCCAAACTATGGCCCGTGGGCCGCATCCGGCCCGTGAGGCCCTCTCATCCGGCCCGTGGAGACCTTTTTATCTGAATAAAATAATATTAAATAAATAATTAAAAACAACATCTATGTTTTGATTCTTTTTTTTGGGACCTTGAGTGTGTAGTTGGCCCCCAAACTGCTGTTTGATAGTTAATGCGGCCCACAGGCTAAAAAGTTTGGAGACCCCTGGTCTAGAAAAACAATGCCACACCTAGGGACCAAGGAAGGGGATTACTGGTAAAATAAGCATTCAATTTAACAAAATCCAGATTTTAAAGATGCCTGTAGTAGTCTAAAGCTTGAATCTTTTAGGATGCTCACCCCAGATAAAACTTTCTTCATTTATATCATCAGAAGAAACAGTTGGCCTGTGTGTGAAACTTTCAAAAGAATATTTATGAATTTCCTTGAATGTTTTTTTATTTGAGGTTCTTCCTTGCTTTTCTTAAAATATTCTCAACCCCAAATGACCTCATTAATTTAAATGACTTCAGTAACAATCTATGAATAAAACCTGATTGCATATTCCAAAATTATTTTTTTCTGGTGAACTTGAGATCTATATGTCCTACTGCCAATTAATTATTTTTTCTTGACTGAGGCTCCTCCAAATCAGTCTACCTAAAACAGAGTTCATCTTTTTTCCCCATATTCTTTCTTTGCCCTGAAGAGTCTATACCAGTGAATGATACCAACACTTAACAGTTTCCCAAGTCAGGAAGCTGGGCATCATCCTTGCACCCTTTGTCCCCCTCCTTTCCCACAGGCACTTGACCACTGAGTACTGTCAAATGTATCCTCTAAATTTCTCATGAATACACTTCCCTTCATCACCAAGTATCACTGGCCTTCTATTAGATCACCATTTTCTTTCACTTTGATCAGTGCTTCAGGCTCCTGACATGGTTTCCCTCCTTCTATCTTTTTTCCCCTTCATGAGTTCTCCATACAAAAGTCACAAGTCTCTTCATAAAATATTCAAAACCCTTTAATGATGTTCTGTTACTCTCAGGACAAACACCTATCTTCTTAAATAACAATACATATGTGTCCCCAGTTAACTCTCCATGCTAAACTAATTCCACTCCATACTTCATTCTTTTCTCTTTAGTCTATGAATGTACCAGGTCAGCACTGTGGTCTTACAGAGGCACTCTCCCCCTCACAAACTAACTTCGTCTCTCAAATTGTGATGTTGGCTTTAATCTCAACCTATAATATTCTTTTTCAGCTCTCGTACACAGAGATCATTATCTCTTTTCTCTGTATTCAGTATTGCTTGTATTATGTCCATTGCCATCCTCAAAACAGTTTACTATAATTAGCTGTTTTTGCAATTTGATATTCTACCAGCTGGTCAACTCTATGAGGACAAGCACCATTTCCGTTTATTTTTTTCACTGCTGTATCTCCAGAGCCTGACATGATGCCTACACTAACATATATTTGCTGAATGATCAAGGATGTACTGATTCTAACTGATAGGTGTTGTTTGCTGGGTTTACTGAGTTGAGGTAGATTCTACTGGTAACCTTCTGATGACTCAATAGCAAAGGGACCATGAGGATGGATTACTCATATCTGCCACAGTCAAGAAGGTGGAATCAATGGAAAGTATACAACATTGTTGCCACCCCATAGCTCTCACTAAGGTTTCTCTCCAGTTTTTTAGGAAAGAAGCATTAGGAGTTTATATTGTAATCGTCCACAGGAGTTGTATGTAATATTTTATGCTAAGCTAAAATATATTAAATACATTTTGTTCTCAAAAAGAATGTGGACTCAGTGTTTTGCAACATATCATTGCAATTATTCATAAAATTCTCATTTAAAAATGAAGCCTTTTCTAGGTGGATAGATTGGCTACTGATAACAGTCCAATAACCCCAAGTGAGCAAACTCAAAAAAACAGACTATCTCTTCTAGAATGTTTTCCTAACATGGGTTATTTCTCTCAGAATGTGACGCACATTATAAGCAAATTAGTGTAATGATTTTATCTATCAATATGTTTATTGTGTTAAAATGTTTTTTAATTAATACTTTTCCAATCAGGAAACATAGTTTGCCTCCTAAGTATGTATGTGAATATATTTTAGATGGCTTTGTGTTGGAAGTAAAGGTTGCTCAAATTTACAGCTTTGAAAAATGTGTGGCTACTATAAAGTCTGGAGGTTCAAAATTAAAACCAAGAAAGTAGAGGCCAGTAAAACATGTATATGGGTCTCATAATGAAGAAATAGTGCCTGAAATAACATGCTTCGAAATATCAAATCTATAGTTCAAGTTAGAAATGCTTACTATCGATCCATTCTTAATTTGGTAATAAGAAAACACATTTCATTTTATCTTTGGAGTTTTCCCTGAAGACAGTTTCTTTTTTTCTCCTCATTTTAATAATATGAGAGATACTTGACTTTAAAGTTCAAAGAATATTTAAGAAACACCAAGCATCTGGGTGTATAGCCAAAAAGCTCTAAATTGAGTAAATCTTGCACTCCTATTTTTATTCCTCATGTGTAGTTAACATCTATTAAAAGCATAGGACTCTACTTTGTACTAGAATCTGAGCACTGGAAAACATGCATTTTCAAACATCTACTTTCAAATGCATCAGTAAAATTAAGGTACCCTGACAATCCATAAAACACACATAACGGGGAAGGAGGAATTATTTTAAGCATCAAACATTTTGTGCTTTAGGTGATATATGATGTGGTTCAAATTCAATTGCCAGATTATCTACTATTTACTTCTGATGTAAAATACTGATAACCTAAATTCCTGAAAATAAAATTTACTGCATACTTTTAAAATCAGAGCAATACAGTAATCACAGTCATGTATTCTAAAGGCTGATTATCCATTTTCCTAACACTAAAACTGGGTAGATTAATTGTGCTAGGTGGTTTTAAATCTATAATTTCATAGCTCTTATCTAGAAAGTTTTCATAGACTCATTATCACAAATTTAATTCAGTATTCACTTAAATATTCACTTTATTTTAGTTGAAATCAAGGCATAAGTTATTTCATTAGCCAAAAGCACATGGAAAAGGATATAATTTAGGTTGTGAAATGGATTTCATTTACATTAAGAGTATTTTTATAAAATGTCATTGAGGTTTTTAAAAATTATATTTGTTAAAGAATTCTCATCTGACAATGTATACATTTTCTTTCTTACAAAAGTAAATAAATTATCAGATTAAAATAGTAGTTCTATATTGGGAAACACATTCTGAGTCTTTGAGACTGACATTTACCTGCTGGATTTGTTCACATTAATAGCTGCCATAATTCTGTATTAAATTTCACTTAATCCTCTAATGTGCCACTGTCTAGTTCTAAAAAATGGCACTGCAATCTGGGTGCACTTATACCAAAATTATATAAAATCATTTTTTAGTACGTTTGACTGTGAGGAGATGATGCATCTTCTCTACAGGTTTCACAAAGAAGTCAATATAGTTGAGAGTATTGTTAAAGTTCCAGGGCAAAAAAAAAAATCACCACCTGATCTGTTGACATGGTCATCACTGAAAATTTATTTGTTCTGGGAATTTGTTTATGTAACAGGTTTCCCATAAAAGAGGCGGCACACTATGGTAGCTAGGAGTACATGCCCTGCAGCCCAAGCCCCTGGTAAAGATGGTGGCTCCACCACCTATTATCTGTGAACTAGGGCAAACCACTCCACTCCTTTAGGTCTCAGTGTCCTTAGATACTGAATGAGATTGATGACAATCGAGTCTACTTCATATGGCTATATGAGTATTAAATAAGTCAGTATCTATAAAACATTTTAGAGCAACACCAGCTACGTAATATTCACTGTAAAATCAATTATGAATAACATTTAAAAACACAGTAATGGAATAGGATGTTACAACTTAAAAGATTTTTCTTCCTTTCAAAAATAGAAGTTAGGATATCCCTTACCAGACTAAACAATGTAAGAAGACTTACGAGTTGCAAACGAACAAAGTTTGTTTTTCCAAGTATATCCTACTTATTTTCCACATGTTCATAACTTGAGAGTCTTTGCCCAAAGATGCCGTAGTTTTCTGCTTCAACAGTGCTTGAATAGAACCCAGTGCTCATGCCCTATCCCAACAGCCAATGAGATTTCACCCTCTGCCACCTCCTCACAGCGCACTTGGATACCCTCACAGTTTTTGCCACCACTCCAGCTATATGCAGCCACCACCTTTCCTTAGCCATCCATCATGATGACTGTGTCCTCCTCGTAGGTATACCAGAACTACCACCAGGACTCGGTGGTTGCCATTACCTGCCAGATCAACCCAGAGCTCTATGCCTCCTACATCTATCTACCTGTCCATGTCTTACTACTTTGACCATGACATGCTTTGAAGAACTATGTAAAAGCTTTCCTTAATCAATCTCATGAGGAGAAGGAGCATGCTGAGAACCAGATGAAGCTGCAGAACCAGATGAAGCTGCAGAACCCTATCTTCTTTCAGGATATCAATAAACCAGACTGTGATGACTGGGAAAATGGGCTGAATGCAATGGAGGGTGCATTTCACTTGGAAAAGGGGTGTGTGAACCAGTCACTACTGGAATTTCACAAACTGCTGGCCACTGGAAAAAATGACTGCTATTTGTGTGACTTCATTGAAACTCATTACCTAAAGGAGCAGATGAAATTCATCAAAGAACTGGGTGACCAGATACTTATTTATGCAAGATGGAGGCCCTTGAATCCAGCATGGCAGAGTATCTCTTCGACAAGCACACTCCGGGAGACAGTGATGAGAGCTAAGCCTTTGGCTGGCTTTCAATAGCTTTGGGCTGATTTCCATGGCCGTCAAAGCAGTACATGAATGTTGGGGTTACTGTTATCTTTCTATAAGTTGCACCAAATTATCTCCTGAGTTTCTTTCATTTGTACCTTGAAATATTCCTTCAAATAAAGTAATTTGGCACCTCCACCAAAAAACAAACAAAAAACAACCCTAATATTCCTAACTTATCTTCAGAACTTGAAACTGATCTTCACATACAGAGCTGTGGCATTTTAGGGGTTTTCTTATGGTTATTTTCTGTGTGCCTTCCCATATCTATCTGTTTGTCTTACACTATACTCTGTGCCCCAGGGGGCTGACCTCTATAGGTTGCATCGCTCAGGCTTTCTTGCCACCTGGCTTTCTCTTGGGTTAGGCAAGGGAAGGCAATAGCGAGAAATCAAAGGACATGAAGAGAAAGAAATTAAAATGTTCAGCACCTTCCACCACCCCTGCTCTCTTTTTCAGGAACAAAGTTTGATAGGGCTCTATAGGGCAGCCCCTTCCCCACTGTGTTACTGCTTTTACACATTCCATAACAGTGCCTTTTGCTTGCCTGTTCAGGAAAGATTTTTATTTATTTTTTTGTTTATTGGGATAACATTGGTGAATAACATTATGTAAATTTCAGTTGTTCAACTTTACCCTATGACATCTGTAGATGAGTACTCTATTGTGTGCTCACTACTCAACATCTAGTCTCTTTCCATCACCATGTAATTGACTACCTTGATCATATATGGGATATAAAAACAAAAATGAACAAATGAACAAGGAAAATAAACAAACAAGCAAAAAACAAACTCATAGATATATACAACAGAATTGTGGTTACCAGGGCAGGGTTTTAAATGCTTCCGGCTGTTATTAGCCCCTGGCTGCTTTACCATCCCTAGTTGAAGTGGTCCCTTCATGGAGTTCCCTTGAATCACCTCTGAGCGTGTCATCAGGTCAATGCTGGCAACCAGGCTCATGCAAGTAGTATTTCTTAATTAGTTATAAATTTGCCCTTTCTGGCCTCTAAAGAAATACATGTTGAATTTTCAAAATAATTGAAATATTCTTTGTTTCCTATCTTCAGTAGGAATGTTTATTTGTGTAAAATTCAATGGTTCATTGAGGAGATAGTTTCTACTTTTTTTACAAACCCTTTACAAAATTTCACCAGTTGTTTTTTTTTTAAGTAGAATACTTCCATAATTTTTCGGGCATGGATCACAGCACTCAAAGTAATATTAAAGAGGATCCATCACAACGTGATATATAAAAATTGACTATCAGACAGAAGTTGCCAAAGCCTCTGTTCTTTTCTTTAATTACCCTAGGTCTACAAGAACCTAATTTCATCAAGAAAATAGTTTGGACTACATAAAATTAAGCCAATTGTTTACTTCATTAGAAAATATAGGGTAGTCAGTTCAATGACAAATTCAATCACTACCGGTAAATGTTGGAAGTAAAGAACACTTTTTGGGGCCTCACAAAAAACATTTAGAACTAACAAATATAAACTATAGATTTACACAGCAGTTAATATGCATCATTAGCTCACTCACTCTTTAAATAGCTCCAAGTCAGCTATAGTTCTGTGTTATTCCAACTCTTCAAAGTGCAAGTTAAACATTGGTGAACAAAATGCACAAAGTCCCTATCCTCATCAAGTTGGGAGGAAAGTATGAGATCAGCCTATGATCCCTTCCTTTTCTTTGTGGGAGTGGGAATGTGGGTGTTGATCCCTGGGAAAATAGAAGACAAAGAAACTCATTGTAGTTTTTGACCTCCTGGACTTTCAGGTAAGCAGACACATGATACTTGCTAGGAGTAAGAGATCTTTTCTAGATAGATGACATCTTGAATGTGCTAGGCAGGAGGTCCTTGGCCAAGAGATCCCATATGGTCAGTATATCCAGAAGCTATGGAGTTATGAGGTATGGTTCCTTGGAGAACACATGCAACTTAGACAAATTTCTGGGATGTTGTCTTAGTCTGTAGGCTGCCATACAAAATACCATTAATTGGGTGGCTTAAAAAATAGAAACATATTTTCTCATAGCTTTCTGCAGATACTGGAGGAGTCTGAGATCCAGGGTGGCAGTGTGGTGGGGTTTTGGCGAGAGCTCTTTCTGGATGTAGATGATGCCTTTTCAGTGTATTGTCACAAGGCAGAGAAAAAGAGAGCAAGTTCTCCTGTATACATGTGCAATGGCCCTAATTCCCTTCATGAATGCCCCACTCTCGTGACTTCATTTAAACCTGACTATCTCTCAGGCATCATCTCCAAATTTGAAGGGACACAGGTCATCCCATAGCTGATAAACAATGAAGATGTGTAAATTAATGTTCCTTGTCCTGTAAAGTAATCAGAAGGATCTCACCTAGAGATATAATAATTATTCTAGGATACGTCTGATGCAGGGAGGAAGGACCTGGGAGATGTTTTTGATTTCTCTGAACTCTCTGTCCTTTGTCAGAGCCTCTGGATTGCCTGTATCCTTTATACTAGGTACAATCTCTGACCAATGGAGCTGATATGACAATCTGATCCTTGATCTAGCACACTTGCAGTGGGCAAATAAGCACATAGGCAACACATAGTCACATATTTTGATAAAGGTTATAGAGGAAAAATACAAGGTGTCTTAAGAGAATATAAAAAGAGAACCACATTTAGATTTTAGTGTCAGCTAAGGGTTTCCCTGAAGAGGTGACATCAGAATTAACACTGAATATTAGTTTCAGATTAGCAAAAAGGGTGACAGGCTGGGTATGGGGTTGTGGTGTTTCAAATTCTCTTTAGTTATTTTTGTGCATAATTATTATTAGTTTTCTTTCATTTCATTATTAACCTAATATTTGATAAAACATTAACAGTTCATCATAATTTATAATTAAGTCACTAAGAGTGTTACTAATTCTTCAAATCTTAAAGGTTCTCTTCTGTGTATGTTGTTTGTATCCCTGAGGTGTCTGGGAGCTAACTATCTCTACATTTTAGTACATCCCTCTATTCTACTCTGACCCCTACCTGCCCTCTGATGTGCCTCTATTATAGCATTTATCACATTGATGTATCTTCCTTGCCTGCATATGAGACTCTTGATGTAAGATTGAGGATTTTAAGTAGTTATCTTTATTATTGACTTTGCTTAGAAAAATAAACTAAATCAAGAAATGTAAGTGTAGAAGCTCAGAAATATAAAGGATCTAATAAAAAATATAGTAATCATATAATAATATTTACTAAAATTATTCATCTATAGGTCTATTGCACACTGTGGAAAAGAAAGTTACATAGTTACATTATACATAAGGCCAAAAGTACAAAATGGTCTCTATTAATTCATGTACCAAATAATTTTCTCAAGGATCTATAGTAACATATCATTTTAAAACTAGAATCATACATGATATTCAATCTTAAGTGCAGTAAAAATCATTAAGGCAGGTATTGGACCCAAAATCTGAAACATTAAGCCAAAGTGAGTGAACAAAAGGTGCTGTAAAGGGGTGGATGAGCCCATCTGGACAGCAACATGAAGATTAGGAGTCAAATTTCAAAATCTGCTTTTATCTCTTATTTCCTATGTTCACTATAAATGTTCTAGAAAACCTGTAAGATAATTTCTTATAATTCCTACTCAACTTGACATCTACTCTGAATCTAGTCTGGAATAATATGAAAAAAAAAATAGACAAGTTCATACCACATGTACATAACATCTTGAGAAGTTTGAAGGCAAAGAAACATGGAATATTTGCAATGTGAAAGAACCCACACTTTTATGTTCTAACTAAACTTTTGAATTGCATAATACAAGAAGCCCAAGTGTCTATGATGTTAGTGGGGCCAGCTCTTATTTTTTTAAGATTTATTTTATTGATTCTTGACAGAGAGAGACAGAGAGAAGGGGGAGGGCCTAGAGCAGTCTCCATAGTTGACATTAGTTTTTCTATATAGTTTCACTCCACAGGTGGGCACAGGGCTGCGCAGGGCAGGAACTGGGCTGGGAGGCTCCCCCATAGGTCCTGGCAAGAACTGAACTGGGGGCACACCCCAGTTCAGCATGTGGGTCCGCATGGGCCAGGGCCTGGACTCGATCTTCGGTCCCCAGGGCTGCAAAATGAGCACTTAACCTGCTGAGCCATCCCAGCTTTCCCATGGGGCCAGTTCTTGAGACAGAATATGTACTAACCCTCAGCCTAGGCAGGTTCTGAATAGTTTTTGTAGTATTTTCCTGTCTAGGACAAGTCCAGAGTGAAGTACAAGAATGATACATAGAAAGCTAAAAATTCAGGAGTTGTTTTCAGAGATTTTCTCTAACTTTCTCCAAGTCTTCTCCAAATTTACCCTTCACCAGCATATTGTTTATGAAAGGAAATTCAAAGAAATAATTGGTCAGCAATACAAAATTTTGTCAGATTAGTGATAATTTTCTCTAAAGTAATGAAGAGAGATGAATGTTGAAATCTCCATTTATTTTTGAATTCTGCTTTTCAGAATCTGGTACAGAATTTATTTTGAATCTTTTAGTTTCCCACCCTCTCTCTATTCATTGACAAAAAGGCTGATAGTCCCGCTTTCTCTCCTAAGTCTGTTTTAACTTGGCTCTTCTATCCTTGGCTTCCCATTTAGTGGTCCAATGCCATGATCTAGGTCCCATTATGCCTCTGAGGAAAAGGGTAAAGTAGAAGTTGAAATATATGCTTGTTTATTGGTAAGAATATGCTCTACAGGCTTGTTATTAGTCATAATAATAAAATAAAAGTAATATTAGGTATATGGATACTTTTGACACTTGATAACATTTTATTTTATCAAATCTAAGATGGTTTTAAGAAAGGTCCTTATTTTATATACCATTGAGGAAACGATATGCTCCTACCTCAATGCTTGCCTCTAAGATGTATCTCTTTTTCAGAAATGTTAAAATGTGAAAAGTATACATCTCAGTATTTTGGAAAAACTGGAGTTATATCAGGTACTTTTTTTTTCCTTAACATATTTAAAAATGCACTGAACACAATGATAGGTTGGAGGCTCAGTGATTTCTTTCATTCTTTTTTTTTTTTTAAGTTGAATTATTGAAGGTAACACTGATTAACAAATTTGTATAGGTTTCAAGTATACAATTTTATAATACATTATCTATATATGGCATTGAATGTTTATGACCCAAAGTCAAATCTTCCATCGCCGTACACTTGACCTCCTTTGGAAAATGTTATTAGCATTAAGGTTCCTTAAGCCT
Organism: Craseonycteris thonglongyai; assembly: GCA_004027555.1. Lineage (NCBI taxonomy): Eukaryota > Metazoa > Chordata > Mammalia > Chiroptera > Craseonycteridae > Craseonycteris > Craseonycteris thonglongyai. Next base: position 13,024 of record PVKE010012994.1, read on the forward strand.
TGGTAAGTCACAGTCAGTTTCTATACCAAAGTAATTCTGAGACCTACAGGACATTTGGCAATATCTTTTTCCTGTTTTAATTCTGGAAGATTAGTGAATGACCAGTTTATTAATATTTTATTACATTATAGACTATAAAACACAAATAATAAAAAGTAACATACCTACTTATACTTAACATTACCAATTGTACAATTGCTAAAGGCAACACCAAAAAAATGTGTGTGCATTGTGTACAAATTAAAGTTTCTAATGTACTTTTTGTTTTAATTTAAAAAATATTATAGGTTATATTAAGTCTTATAATTATTTCTGTGTTTCCTTCATTTGTACTGTGACTTAAAGGGACATTTGAAGGATATCCTGAAATACTAGTAAATATTTGTGACATTACTTTATAGTAAAAATTTGAATTCTAAGCAACTAATTAATATAAGAAACCTTATAGTATAACTTAATTAAAAGTTGGTAGCTCTGTATTTTTATGAACATGATTAATATGTTCAGTGCACATTAACTGTACATAACATGGTCAATATATTTAACTATAATTTCTCATATATCTTCTTCAATCTTATAGTGATAATGTAATTGTATTAACAAAGAAGTCCATTATTGGCAAACAAATGAAATTATCTAGCTATTCAAAATACACCAATATAGAAAACATTAAGAAATAATTTAATTACATAATTTTCCATAACAATTTCCAAGGGTAATTTTAACCATAATAAATTCTAAACATATTCTAAGCATAGTTAGGGTTAATAAGTCATTACATGAAGTGAAAGTAGCTGTACACTAATAAGGTGGGAAAGTATTAGGTGTTCTAAATAATTTCTAAATATTTTAATGGATAGATATTTCACTCAGGGATAGATTTAGAAATGAGGCCACTTAAATCATGATTTGGAGTGCTGTCTGCTTACATTCTTTCTTTTTTTTTAAGATTTATTTTATTGTTTTTGACAGAGACAGAGAGAGACAGAGAGAAGGGGGAGGGCCCAGAGCAGTCTCCATTGTTACACATCATCAGTGTTCAACATGGTTTTGTTCCACACAGGTGGGCGGGGGCCCTGTAGGGCAGGAACTGGGCTGGGAGTCTCCAGCCTGTGAGGCATGCCCCCTGGAGCCAGGGGCGGAACCAGAGAGGGTGAGAACTGAACTAGGGGCCTCCTGCATGGGAAGCAAACCCCAGTTCAGCATGTGGGTCCCCATGGGCCAGAGCTGAGATTCGATCCTCGGTCCCTGGGACAGCAAAGTGAATGCTTAACCTGCCGAGCCATTCCAGCTTACTCTGCTTATCTTCTTATTTAGAAGTCTCTTCCCAGTTGTCTTCTGTATGTGTCTCAAATCCTCAAATAGCTTCAAATGTATTAAAATATAACAAAGTAAATAAAGGCTGCCATTTGACATTTGAAAATATGCATTCAGCTCTATTTTTGCCATGGAAAAGTTCTAGTTTTATTTTTCTCAGACTGAATGGTCAGAATACTTATCTCAAAGGATTGCTGGGAGGAGCACAAAAGAAAATATCTATAAAAACCTATTTTAAAATGTGAAGTGTCATGCTTGGCAGCTAGCACTTTGACATTAGGGGCAGCTGACTGATAACTAAACTCCTCACAAATGGTCCAAATAGAGAAAGAATAATTGATTGAACACCCATCATAATCTGACTGCTGCTGATCCTTGGTGTATTTGGAACATAAGGGATGGGAGTCTTAGAACTTTTTTATGTCTTAATGGGGCTTCTATGATTGAATCCTAACTTTTTGGTTTTAAATCCTCTACAATAATTACAATTCCTAAATGCTTTTGAAAATTATATTTATGTTACATGTTTTTATCTTTAAAACGGTAACTAAAATTATAATTTAAAATTAGTAAAGAAAGGGGAAGCCGGGATGGCTCAGTGGGTTGAGCACTCACTTTGCAGCCCTGGGGACTGAAGACTGAATCCTGGCCACAGCCCGTGTGAACTCATATGCTGAACTGGGGTGTGGCCCCAGTTCAGTTCTTGCCCAGGGCAAGCTTCCCATGTGGGAGGCCTCTGGTTTGGCCCCTGGCTCAAGGGGACACACCTCCCATGCAGGAGGCCCCCACCCAGTTCCTGCCCTGCATTGTCCCCACCCACCTGTGTGGAATGAAACTATGTAAAAAACTAATGACATACAACTATGGAGACTGCTCTGGACCCTCCCCCTTCTCTCTGTCTCTGTCTCTCTCTGTTTGTCAAAAACAATAAAATAAATCTTTAAAGAAATTAGTAAAGAGAAAGTTGAAATTAAATTTTATACTAGATTATTAACATCTAGATCAGTTATATTCAATTTATGCTGATCCTCAGCTATACATACCGGTACTAACTGCAATTTGATCATTTCTTTTTTGTTGCAGTTTTCCTATAAAGCATCTTCTCTTTTTTAAGATTTTAGTAGATTTATCAGAATAGATGTTTAAAGGACAAAATGAGCAAGCTGTTTATCTTACATATCTTGGTATATCAATGAAATTACAGTTTGTGGAGTTATTATTGACATTGGTATGAATGATGCCTGTAGCACAGAATCATGACAATTTGTTAGCATTGCTTTCTGGCCTGAGTGACATTTTTCACATTACCTACATTCTTTGTCCTGGAGTCTTTTCAAAACTCTTGCTGTTGATTAAATTCTGGGCCAGGCAATTGCTAACATCTCCAAAATGTAATATTTTTGAAATAGCTTTGAAAATGTGATTTCATTCAGACATTCTGGAAGAGCTTCTTTTCCTATATAGTTCCATATGTTCAGCTTCTATCATATATTCCCAATTCAAAAAACCTTCTGTCTTATGATGCATCACATCAATCAACCTGCTGTTTATTTGGAAGACATTTGGTCAAAAGCTATAACATTCCTTCCAGATACAAATTAAATGAAACCCCAGCATCTAGTTCTCCATCATTCATCATTCCAGGTAGTTGAACAAGGCAGGTTTTAATGACTCAAAAAGCTCTTCCAAGGGCAAAAAACTCCAGACATTTTGGTGTGAAAAATACTATGGTTACACTGAATTTGTGCCCAGTTTCTCTCCAGTAAAATATATTTCTGGGACTTTTTGAGAAAGCCAATTGAAAGAATATCCCTGAGCAACTCTCAATTTTTTCAAAATAAAAAAAAAGCCCTTTCTCTTTTCCTCCTTCCTCCCTTCCTTTATTTTTTTCTCTCCCACTTCCCTCTTTTCATCTCCCTTCATTTAAATGTTTTTTTTCAAATGATTGTTAATGTTTCTATACAACAACAACAGTTTAGCTGAAGGCTACACATGCACATAAAACAGGAATGAACAAACATCTGATAAGTACTGATGACTTGATCTGTATCTTATGGTAGATTTTCTAAATAAAAAATCATTAGGTTTTTCATTTTCCAAGCAAACATGCCTTTACTTACACTTCCATTAAACTTGTGAATATTTCTGTTTTGCTTTTATTTAATCATTCATATTATTTCTGTATATATTATTAAACATTAATATCTTTGAAAAAAGAAATGCTCTTGGGGATGCTGGGATGGCTCAGAGGGTTGAGCGCTCATCTTGCAGCCTGGGGTCTGAGGTTCCTATCTGGACCCCAGCCCTGGATCGCGCTGATCCATATGCTTAACTGGGGTATACCCCCAGTTCGGTTCTCACTGGGGCAAGCCTCCTATGTGGGAGGCCCCCAGTTTGGCTTCCACCCCGGGAGCAGTGCCTGTCAGGCAGGTGGCCCCCAGCTGGTTCCTGCCCTGCACAGCCCCGTGCCCTCTTGTGGAATGAAAATTATGTAGTAAACTATCAATATGGAGACTGCTCTTTGCCCTCCTCCTTCTCCTTCTCTCTCTCTCCTTCTCTCTCTCTCTCCTTCTCTCTCTCTCTCTCTCTCTCTCTCTCTCTCTTTTCTCTGTCAAAAACAATAAAAATAAATCTTTAAAAGAAATGCTCTTAAGGTAAAGTTACTGAAATTAAGAGAACTATTTTGTGCAGCAAAATGTATTTTCATCATTTTTGGAACCCAAATATTTCTATCATTATTGGAACTTAAAAACAAAAACCTGTTTAATCAGCATATAAAATATAAGATACAATGAAACTACAAAATGAAGTGAACATGCAAATGCAATCATTTGGCATCATAAAACTAATTAACAGCAGAGAGAATGAGTGTTCTCACCATTGCTAGTTCTGATTTCAGTTTAATTCTCTTTATCATAATTGCAGAAAAAATATTCTAAAAAAAATAATTCCTTTTAGTTTAAGGGCATCTACTGTATTTGCAATTTTTATGTTTGTTACTATAGAAGATGTCACTGTATCAACATCCTTAGCAGATGAGAATCAAGGTAGGGACTAGGTTGCCTTCTTGTAACTTTAGTAGAGTTTACCATTCAATTCTTATTAGGAATATTGAAAATAGCTCAAGTTGATTAAACTTTAATGCATTGACAACTTTTTCTATAAAGGATAATTTAATAGAAAAAGTACAACATTATTTTGTTTACTTATTGGTTTGAATCATATTTACTTACCACAAGGTTAATTAAATAAAAAAAAAATTAAGATTTATTTTTATTGTTTTTGACAGAGAGACAGACAGAGAGAGACAGAAAGAAGAGGGAGGACCCAGAACAGTCTCTATAGTTGACAGCATTAGTTTTCCATATAGTTTCACTCCACAGGTGGGCACGGGGCTGTGCAGGGCAGAAACTGGGCCAGGAGCCTCCTGTATAGGCCCCGGCAAGAACTGAACTGGGGGCACACCCCAGTTCAGTATGTGGGTCTGCCTGGGCCGGGGCCAGGATTCGATCCTCGAGCTTCAGGGCTGCAAAGTGAGTGCTTAACCCACTGAGCCATCCTAGCTTCCTCTCAAATTTTTGAAATATCTGATTTGTTGATAGCAAATTTACATATTAACTTAATTTTTTCCCTTTCTTTCTTCCACAATCTCTCAATCTTTCTCCCTTTCTATCTTCTGTCCTTTCTTTCAAATATTAACCATTCACAATAAGCAAAGCCAAGGAATGCAAAGTTCATTCATCAGGGTCTTGAACTGGAATTCTTTTTTGCCAGAATGATACCTTCATAATCACAGGTTTTATTCTCACCAGACTTTTAAATTTGGCAATTTGATTATGAAGGTAAGAAAAGCTTAAAATTCATCATTTAAATTTTGGAGCCTTTTAAGTCTATAGAGAGAGATGTGGCCAAAATCTACTGCTGACAAATTTTGACTGATGCAGATGGAGATGACAACTTTAGACTGTATACACTGAAGAAATTTCCTTAAAAACACTCTTCTCATGCCTACACAGTAATTCTATATGAAATATTTCTTATTAATGTGTTTTAATGGCAGTAGCAGTGAGGTATAAGAAGATTTGTTGAGTGCTAGGGGTATTTTACTATCTGTTATGGTATGTGAACACTGGACATAGCTCCTTAATCACAGTGTTGCATTTCTCTCTTCCATGGCAGAGAGATATTGTCATAAACTGGAGCCATCTCTCAGTGACATATCTAGCATCTACTGAGTTAATGAATCATATGGAAAAGCTTGAACAGTAGAGGGCAATGTAGGAAGACAGGGACTTATTATTTCAATATAGAATGTACATTATGTTTCCCAAACCCTTGAAGGAATTTGGTTTACTCCCCTAGAATAAAACAGTATTTTATCAACAGCATTTCTAGATTCCAAAAATCTAGACATAGATTGAGATACTAAGAAAATTTAGAATATGCTACATCCTTACCAATAAATTAACTAAACAGTTTTGCAAATCTAATGACCATGGTTCATTTCCTCAGCCATTCATGCACATATTGAGAATTTGTTGCTTTTTTAATTTTTTTTATTTTTACGTATAGGGGAGTTTCCTAGCATGACAAATATCGATTGTAAGCAATTTAATAAACCGTCTATGTCAAACTGGGTCCCTTGCTTTTTAAAGTGATAATCTTGAGGTTTACAAAGGATTAAGTACACCTCTGACTCAGGAGGAACAGAGCTGGAATAACAATGTCTTCTGATTCTCACTCTAGGTTTCCTTTTCTCTCTCTAGCACATGGAATCACAAGTGATTAGCAGATTTATGTGTCTGTTCAATAAGAACTAACATGGTTGCTTCTTTGCCACCATTTTGTCTGTGTATTTGAGCCACTCTAGAACCCTCTTCTTCATGTGTGTCTGTTTTGGTAGCTAATGCAGGAATCTTAGTTAATGTATTCTATATACATTGTCAGATTTTCCTTACACATAGTCTCTACATAAGTCATATAATTTCATATAAAAGATACATGTATCATTGAATGCATCCAAAAAGCTAACAGAATGTCAAGAGTTCAGGCGGCTTGCCTTTTTTTATTTTATGAAAATTTTCATATTTTATTATCTATCTACTCAGATAAAATTAAGTGGGACTTATTTTTAATGCTTCCAATAAACAAGAATGTGCCTGTAGCATGAAAAATTCTGTGACTGCCTTGTGTTGTTTGCAATGGATGAATCTAATTTGTATTCAGACAATAGTGCTATAACTAACTAGAGAAATAAAATGGATGTCTATGACCTCTCTTCAATTATTTAGTAAGGATGAAGTGTCAATTGGCTAAAAGTAATGATGCTGTGGCTATATTTAGTGTTACACCTATTAGATAAAAATTCACGATGGACTATGCACATATAAACACATACATATAATACATTAACTACACTGAAGGTTAAACAAGCCATAACCACCATATTACTTGTAAGAGACCAAAGTATTTATATTCCAATTAGTCGGTGTTGACAAGAGGCTTAAAACTCTTCTATATAATTATGCATACAGAATGGTATTTTTCTTTAAACATTTATATATTAGTAAATAAATTGAGTATAAGAATTTATCTATTAAGCAGTAGTAGTAGAATTCAATGATCCATGACACACCCTTCTATAGACCAAAGATATAAAGAGTATTAAGAAAATCTTAAATGTATTATAAGATATACTAAAGAAACTAGATGTAAAGTACCATTCTGGGTTTAAGCCTAAATTCAGGAACCTTTGTACATGAATTCCATTTACATTCCCAAATTTCTTCTATGCACAGAATCCACCTAAATAAAGCATGTTTCATATTTTTGAAGCTTGCATGCATCACTAGATATGCTCATACTAATCATAACTTTTAAAAAGCAACAAGAAAATAAAATCCACAAATCAGCCCATTTTTATTCTATCATTAACTGAAGAGAAAGCACTAGTATTATATTTGGATGGCAAATAACTACTCAAAGTATACCTTATTGTTTCATGGTTCAAGCTGCTGAACTAATAGGGAATATGTGGGACATAATTTTAACACAGGATTCTTCATGCTTTTCTGCTTCTGTTGTCACCAAACATTTTTCTCTGTAAACCATGCCTTCTTTAGGCACTAATGGCTAACTGTGAGTCACCTACACTTTTGGTGGAGGAAATGGTCACAAAAAACCAAAAATCCAAGGCAATGGATTCATAATTATGAAACAAAAAGTAGCCAGCCTTAATATAAGACTGAACCAATCAGACATTTACTTTGAGTGAGTATCCCCACTCGATTCCCCCTGATTATATGATTGATGGAAACAGGTGAGGAGTGACTGCAAGAGCAGGATGGCTCCTGGCTCAAAAATTACAAAGTTTAAAGGACTACATGTCATTTTTTGCCAGCATTAGGGACCATGTGGAAGCTGAGTTAGTGAACAGTTACCACACATGTTTTCTTTCTGGTAGGGACAACTAATTAACAACTTGTAGCAAACTATTGCTTGATTTACAGGAATACACACTCAGACCAGTTTCTGCGAACAAACCACATTCAACAACTCAGGAACTATAGTATCTGCCTTCGAATCAAATCAGAAGTGGAGGTGAGAAACCTGGACTCCTACAGGAATAGTGTGAAGCCTATGGCCCTTCAAGCTGACCAAGGAAGGAGAATAACATAACTGAGAATTCCCATTAACATTACACAATGCTGAAAGTTTCTCTTCTGGTACAAGCATGAGAGTCAGAAAGAATTTAAACATAACACACTTTTTTTTTTCTTTAGAACTAAGAAAAAGGAAGGAGAACAATTTGGAAAAGGAACAAAAGAAGGAAATTAATTTGATTACATTCTGTCTACCGGCACCTGTATTTTTCTGTAGGGATTAATGACAAATGGTCTTTGTTCATTGTTGAAACAATACCTCTTACACATATAGGTTACAGGTGTTATAAAGCCAAAAACTGGGGATAATAACTAACTTTGTTTTAGAAAGCTTATGCTGTGAAACATAATATGTAAATCTTATTTTCTAAGATGTTCAAACTTAAATCCTTAAATAAAGTTATACTTACATTTGATTTATGCCTAAACATAAGATACAGAAAAAAATTTGAAAAAAAAAAAGATATCACCCTATCCTTAACCCTCTCGTAAAAAATATGACAATGTTTTATTTATTTATATATTTTAAAGATTTATTTTACAATTTTTGAGGGTTTGGGGCGGGGAGAGGGCCCAGAGCAGTCTCCACAGTTGTACATCATTAGATGTGATAGTTTTATTCCAGACAGGTGGATGTGGGGCTGCGTGGGGGTGGGAACCAAACTTGGGGCTCCTCATGGGAGGCAAGAACCTTTGCCTTGGGGCTCGGTGGTTACCAGCTGTGATACAGTTAGTCATATGGGTTTGCACAGGCTGGGGCCAGAATTCGATCCCTGGACCTCCCAGTTGCAAGGCAAGTGCTCAGTCCACTGAGCTATCTTGGTATCCCCTAATAATGTTTTTTATTATTATTAACATTAGTTCACGTACCTTGGAAATATTTCTTCTGTATACAATGGGCGGTCAAGAAATTCAGTGAATGAAGGGGAAGAAGGGTAAACAAAAGGATTTTTAACTTTTTCTTTCCAATATATTGGCCCTTAACTTAATACACATTTCAGATCTTTAAGTAAGTTTATTTATATCCTCAAAAAAATGTTTTGTTTTTGCCTTCAAAGTGCAGCTTTAAACTCCTTGTTGTCTATAGGATACATTTCTTCCCTTGAAACTGGTTTTTGTTTTTTGTTTTTTTAAATACTTGGAAACAAATAATAATCAGATGGAGCCAGGTCTGGACTACAGGCAGGGTAGCTTAATGTTTGGAAGCCAGTCATGAAGCATAGCCAATGCAACATCGCTCTTGTGCATGGGCACGCTGTTGAGCATAAGCAGCACCTCTTTGGTCCATTTTCATCTTCCTTCGTCTTCACAGATTCTCGTGTTTCAGCAGACTGGAATAGTACTCTCTAGTTATTGTGACACCCTTATCCTTGTCATTGATCAGTGGTATACCCTCCATGTCCCAGAAAAACAGAAGCCACGATTTTTCCAGCCACTGTAACACCTTGAACTTCTTAGGAGGTGGCGTGCTCCTTTTATGCCACTGCATGGTCTCCTGCTTTGACTGAGACTCACGATGATGAACCCATGTTTCATCTCCAGTGACAATCCAGTTTATAACTTCATCTTTGTTGTCTCCTCAGAGGTCCAAAAACTGTCACAAATACTCAATGTGCTGTTGTTTTTGAAGTGGAGTGTGCATTCTCAGTATCTCTCTTGCACTGACTTTTGACATCCTTAGATGCTGATGAGGAATATTCAAAATGTTTGTTGGTGATATTCTGACCATTTCTGCAAGCCACTTTCTATTCAACCTGGCATCTTCTACTACACGTTTCCAACATTTTTGACAATGTCTGCGGAAGTCGTCTCAATAGGTGTACCAGACAGAGGTCATTTTCAATAGACTCTGCCTTGCTTGGAAAGGCTACACCTTTCAGAAACCAGGATTTCCCAGGGCAACAGTCCCAGTAAACCGCTAACACCTCTTCCAAAATTGTTTGAGGTGTTTTCCCTTGTCTTGTGAGGAACTAATGATGAAGCGAAATTCATTTTTTTCCGTACTTGGGGTTTACTTCATGTTTGAGGTGCTTCTTTGGTAATATCTGAATGAACACTGACACAAGTAGACTGAAATTTGGCACATATATTTATAGTAAGTCACACAATCAAACTGTGAGCATGAATTCACCCACCTCTCTGATAACTCCCTGTTCTATGAATTTCTTGACCACCCCTCATATAATTTACATGAAAATTATCTCTCTATATACTATTGTCAAAATACCTTATTGTCTCTTCTAAGAAATCAAAGCTTTAACTTATATTCCTTCTTCAACTTGTACACTGTGTAAAATCCAGGAAAGACATAAAGGTGATCCTAAAACCCACAATGATTTTTTATTTATTCAGGCTCTTGTGGTTGCTAGTAAATAGAAATATACCTAAATCTACCTACTCTTCTTCCTTATCACCACCACAGCAAGCCAAGCTACTATCACCTTTCAATTGGACACATATAATGGATTCTTCTGTCCTACTTCCTCACTTGCTTACATTCAATTCATTTTCTACGCTGCAATTATGTGATCTTTTAAAAATCCAAATGTGTGCATATATTCTCTTGCTTAAAAGTTCAAAGATTTCTTAACACATGAGGTTAAAAAATACTTCGCATGAGTAAGAGCTGCTGATAAATCTATCCCTGCCTACCTCTCCTGGGTCATTTTCACCAGTCTCCTTCAGGCTTTTACAATGCTCCTGTAACTACAGATTTTTTTAATAGTCCAATTCTTTGCCCACCTGAGAGATTCTGTAAATGCTTTTCCTTTGGCTGCAATGGTATTCTCCTTGCTATAACTAGCTAATTTTTCACATATTCCAGATCTCTTCTTAAAGCCTGTTCCAATGGAGAAAAATAGTTTCTCTAAATCTTCAATCCATGTCACTCATCTTATATTGTCTTATTGCAATAGCTACTTTTCTTACACAATTAGGTTATAATTTGTAGTTATGTAGTTATTTCTATGATTATTTCTGTTATTTCTGTCACTTCAGTCTATTTCATAACTATTTTTATTTGCTATGTGCTGAATACCCTGTGCCTCTGAAGGGCACTTCTAATAGCAAACCAGAAAATAATAAATATTAGTGAGAGAGTGAATAAACAGTGGAAAAGATGGTAGGTGGATGAATAGAATGAGTCTAAAGCTAACATCCAAGGGGGTGAAAGTGTTTAATAGTCACTGTTGCCTAGGTTTTAACCCCAACTTTGCTATTTATTTGGTCTGTGAGATTAGACATGGTAATAGACTTTCAAAATCTTCTTCTTTCTTTCCAATTTCATGTTTTGGTTTTACTATAATAGTAAGACTGAAATGATCTATCAAATCAAAAAGTTAATACAGAGGTAAAAATTGAAGAGACTGTAGAGAAAACAGTGTTAAGTTATCGAAAGTTGGTGAACAGTCAAGAAAACCACTAATCTAAGATCGCTTTAGATTAGAAAGAAGAACAATTATTGCCTGAATGGAGAAGAAAGTGTATCATATGGATAGTTAAAGAAGGAAATAAGGGTGTATGATAAAGAAATACAGAGGAGAAAGTTCATGACTAATGCTTCTAGTTTTGGCTATTTATTCCCCCATTGGAGTGAATAGTTATTTTATAATGAAAATATCCAGATAACGTTTGTGCATTAATTTTAATCAAAATATTTCCAGTAAAATAATTTAACCAGTTTTTTTGTTATCTTTATATAATAATTTTTGTCCTCAATTATTACTAGGGCAAGAAAATAAGTATTTAAAAAATATGCATAAGTGAAAACAAAGGGCTATTTTCAGAGACCTTTCCAAGGAGTTTTACAATATTGTTTTCAGTTCAAATGGGCAGAGACTTGAACCAAAAAACTGAGATTTACATTGTTAAATGATATAAAATTGTGTATTTTTAAAAATATGTTTTGTCTAAGTCAAGCTAGTGGCAATGGATCATTTTCTCTACACCGTTAAACATAATGACTTTTGACATTATAAAAAGATAATATAAATATAATTTTGTTTGGTTACTTGCATTATCTCACTTCATATATTCCAAGATTCAACTGTAACACATAATCTAGTATGTTTTATACAATGGCGATTTTCTGTTATCATTAATGTAATGAATAATAGTTAACGCTATTTTCTGGTTTTAGGACAGGTGCTGTAAACAAACTAAAAAGAAAAAAAAAAGGAAAGGGGGACAATTTGAAGCTCAAAACCTCCTGCAACAAGAAGATGCTAATAGATATTAGGAAATAATACAAGCTGATTCTAACTCACTTATGCTAAGCTAGCTTTCTCTTAGAAGTTCTGAGTAGCAAGAGATGACACAAGTATGGGTGCCCACGGAGACAGAGGGAGATGCCGTTGCCTTCTCATCCAAAGTGGCGTGTGTGATGGCACATGGGGATGCTGGGCACAATTGGTGCTTCTGCTCCTGCTTTATTCTATAGTGAATCCTCCATGAAGGCAGACCAATAGAGCTCATTAAATTCAGAGGTTTGAACCAAGGCAAACACAAGTCTCATCCTGCATCTCTGCGGGAGGAGAAAAAGAGCTCTCTAACTTTATCTAAGCCCCCATCTTTCATTCCCTGATCACACAGACCATGATCTTTATAAAATGAAATGGAGATAGACATGCATCCCAAACAACAAGACTCTATGACCTGAATGTGTAGCTTTCTAGCAGGCCTTAAAACAAGTGACATTTTAAAATCTCAGAGCATTTGAGCTCTGCTAGCACTACTAATCAAAGGAAATGGTTTCCTTACACTTAAGGTAAACCAAGCATTTAACAAGCTCCAACTGGAACAAACCAGTTTTAGTTTAAGCATTCTTTTCCAGCTTATTCCCACTGACAGCGATTTAAATACTTAGGAAACAGGCAATAAAACAAATGCACTATGCCTCACATTGCTTGGTTGCTAGATTGTCAGCCCTCTTCAGGTCAGATTCCATGTCTTTAAATTCTCTTATAATGGTGTTTTCCATGTGGAAAATATTCGGTCAATACTTCTTGAATGCATTTGTAACATACAAAACGTCAACTTTTAAAAATTCCATCGTTATGCTTAAAATAAAGCAGCAAGTTAGATATAGAGGGTAAAGAAGATCCAGGAGATTAATTTGCTTTGCAAAGATTAAAGCTACTCTCTGATTTTATAAGCAACCTCATTAGTAAATATTTATTGGGACCTTACTGACGACATGACCCTGGTCTTGGTACTGTGGATTAAACACTCGTTATTTCCCTGCACTCTGTGGAGACACAATTGACCGCCTCCTCCCAAATGAGCCCTATACTTGCATTTTCCTAGGAACAGTATGAATCATTAGCAGTTAACACTAAAAAGCGCAGTTGATGTGATAGCATTTATTATAAAACATACTCATTTGAAGCAGTAATTGTTCTGTTACCAGGGCACAACCCTTTATAACATCTCTTCAATAGTTTTTTTTTATGAAGATGGAACTTTAATTTTTTCAGTAGCTAGTGAGTGCAATGCTTGAGCACCTTTTCTCATTTATTTTTCATCATGTATCACTACCCAGAGGCGATCATTAGCTAATTTGCTGATTTATGGTTGCAGTTTATGAGTGTTAAACAATGCTAAACCATTTTTGTGCCTTTTTCAGAGTATGGGCAGATGAAAAATGTCTGTCCTTTATATTGTTAACTGAAAAAAAACCACACCTCATCTTGTGTGTTCTTGGCTTCTATGACATCTGAAATTGCTGCCTTATTACTTACCTGCTGGATCTTAACTGAAGGCAATGTTTACCTAGCTACCCATTTTGAAAGCTGCTAAAGTTCTCTGCACTGTCACCTATGACAAAACATGGTCAGAACACCAGTACAGCATGGGAATCTAACAGCTCTCACTTACTTAGTATTCTAGTGACATACATATTGAAGAGCAAAAATTGGTTACCACCGTGCAGGCTGACAGGGTCCGGCAGCCTAGTTATGTGACATGTTTTCATTATTCAATGAGACATAAACATTCACATTCAAAACTTGTTTTGAATAATGGCAATCTATTGCATGTGTGACCCAAATCCACAGTAAAGAGAGGAAGGATTTTGAATAAATTCTGGGACTGATGTGGTAGCTGTGTTTTAGGCATCTAAAGATCTGAAAAGGCCACAGTGTGAAATAGCATTAAGCATGCTTCCAAATGTGCAGACAAAATGCACACATCAGATAGACAATAACAAGCACTGGTGAGGATTTGGAGTCATGGAAACCCTCATAATTGCTTATAGGAATATAAAATTGTATAGTTGCTTAGGAAAACCACTTGGCAGTTCCTCGAAGAGTTAAACACAGTTACAGTATGACCCAGAAATTCCACTCATAGGTATGTATCAAGGGAACGGAAAACACATTTTAATATAAAAACATACCCACACAAATGTTCATAGCAGTATTCTTTATAATAGCCAGAAAGTGGAAACTACCTAAATACCATCAACTGATGAATAGATAAACACAATATTGTTCAGCCATTAAAACAGAGTACTGATACACGCTGATACATACAGCACAGATGAACCTTGAAAATATTATGCTGAGTGTAAGAAGCTAGACACAAAAGCCTACAGGTTCCTTTATATAATTCCATTTTTATGAGATGTCCAGAAAAATCAACTCCACAAAGATAGAGAGTAAATCAGTGTTGGCCAGTGGCTGGTAGGAGAGGGGAATGGGAAATAAATGACTGATAATAAGCATAGAGTTTATTTTTAGAATAATAACAGTTTTTGAACTTAAGACTGTGGTGTTGGTTGTACAACTGTAAATATACTAATAACAATTGAATTTATACCTCAAAAGGATGAATGGTATGGTACGTGAATTGAATCTAAAAAAGCCACATTATTATTGATGTCTTCATGTGATATACAGTTTCACAGTAGATATTGTTAGGCCATATTTTCCTACATGCTCAAAGAAAGCTTATTATTATTTTTTTCTTTTTAAGTTGTTTTTTTTTAATATATTCTAATTAATTAATTAATTAATTTATTTATTTATTTATTTTTGACAGAGAGAGAGAGAGAGAGAGAGAGAGAGAGAGAGAGAGAGAGAGAGAGAGAGAGATACAGAGACAGAGGGAGAACTGAACTGGGGGAGCTCCCAGTTCAGCATATGGTTCCACACGGGCCAAGGCCGGGATTCGATCCTTGGTACCCGGTGCTGCAAAGTGAGCGCTTAACTCACTGAGCCATCCCGGCTTCCCCAGAAAGCTTATTTAGATTAATTTATTTTAATGAGCCCGGGATTTAGTTTTAAAAATATAGTTGTTAATGTATGTACTTATCATTTGATCTATCACATTTGATATAGTTCACCTCTTTCTATTGAACAAACCTCTAATTCTCTTTGTTTCAACTTCTTAGTGTGCTTAATGTGATAATTTTGTATGCTTCAGAAAATGAGAATTAAGTCATTGTTAATGTTCACACTGGTTTAAAATCTGAGCTGTGTTTTTAATTTATCCTAGTGGAGGGGGATGAGGAAGATGATCATCCTTTTTTACTTTATGATTCTGTTTCTAGAAATCTAATGAAAAGAGAATTCTATCTCTCAGGCAAAAAAAAAAAAAATATATATATATATATATTACAAACACCTCAAATTATCATCTTCCTCAAAATCTACTCCATGATTTAAGATACTTTATTACCTTTCATGGGACTATAAAAATGATCTCTCAACTGGGCTCAACCAATCTCTGGCTCCACCTTTCTAATTTATCCTACACATTTAAACTTCATCAAAGTACATTTTGTTATAGTATTCCTCTCTCCCAAAACCTTCAATAAATACCACTTTCCTATTGCTCTTAGGATAATTTTCAGTATGGTATTTTGTCTTTTCTGCTCACTTCATATTTCAGTAATTCTTATGTGTACCTTATAATCCGGCCAAATAGTTTCCTTCCTATTTCCTACTTTCTGACACATTCCTGCCATAATGCTGGTGATATCCCACTACATGGAATGATTGTATTTCACTTACCCCTGTTGGGAGTGCATCCAATTCTTAAGGCTCTGTCAATGACAGATAACATGGAAATGTCATTACATAGAAACTGTCTTGTTACTTAGCGTAACCCCAGTGACCAGAACACTGTCTTGCACACTGTCATGCATTAAATAAGCAAATAAGTAGAAAATAATTTATAGCTAAATAAAATCACTAACAGCTTCTATATATTCTTCTTTGTACCCTAATTCACTTTTCTTCTGAAATCATGTTAAACTACTCTTTCGTTTTACTTAATACCCTGCTATACATTTCAGTTACTTGAACATTTGACTTTATCTCCCGTGTCTCTTATTCATTTCTTATTTCCTGCATTTTATTATACCTCACCTTAAATGTAGTCTCTCTAGAGTCAGTATTTTTTGAAGTAAATTAATCAACATAGTTCAATACCCCCACTTTGGACACTGTATTTGCTTTGCATTTTTTCCACTGCTGGCTGGCATACATGATTATTACATGCTTAGAATGAGAGAAACTTTACTTAATAATGAACAAAGTAAACTCTAGAAATTTTTTTTTTTTTTTTTAATATTTTTATTTATTTTTGACAGAGAGAGAGAGAGAGAGAGAGAGAGAGATACAGAGACAGAGAGAGAACTGAACTGGGGGAGCTCCCAGTTCAGCATATGGTTCCACAAGGGCCGGGGCCGGGATTTGATCCCTGGTCCCCGGTGCTGCAAAGTGAGCGCTTAACCCACTGAGCCATCCCGGCCTCCCCAACTCTAGAAATTTTAATTATTCAGTTTTTATTTAAAATACACAGCATAATATATTTTATTTGGAAATTCTGGATTTTTACAGAATGTGTCTTTTACAAGTATAATTGACTTATGAGCCCATACATAAGGACTATTTAAAAACTTGGGGCTTTTGAAGGTAAACATGTATAGTAAGTTTGTCCAACCCACAGCCCATAGGCCACATGTGACTGAGGATGGCTTTGAAAGCCCAACACAAATTTTGTAAACTTTCTTAAAACATCATGAGATATTTTTGTGATTTTTTTTTCTCATCAGCTATCATTAGTGTTAGTGTATCTTATGTGTGACCCAAGACAATTCTTCCAATGAGGTCCAGGGACGCCAAAAGATTGGACACCCTGATATATAGTATAAGCATTTTTCTCCTTCACAAATAGTTTGATGGCAGAGGCTATCACCTCCCAATTCTGATTCAACTTTGAGATCATGTTGAAGCCAATGAAATTTTAGAACATTTCTAACTGATATTGGAGGAATGTGACAATGGTGGGTGTGGAGAGAGTAAACCTAAGACAGCCTCCTTAGCTGTCATTTCTCTAAAGGAAATGTAGTGCTTCTTAGAAGCTGTGGATCACTCATTTCCTTACTATTACTGTAACTACCATTTCTCATCAAGAGTAATATAGACCAAATCATAGACAAGCCATCAAATTATATTCTGCATGGAAAATACTTTATATGTCAATTTATAAGTGAATTTCTCACATGATATGTTAGAAAATAGAAACAATAGTTACTACCCTTAGTTATCCCAAAGTGGCTACAATTTCCATAGAATGGATCATATATACGTGTATTACTGCTTTCTTGATCGGTTACACAGTGCATGACTGGTGTCTACTATTGGTTAATGAAGTCAGAAAAGTGTGACCTGAGCTAGTTTTTTCTCTATTTGAATATATTTCCACATGAGAAGTTAGAGCTAAAACTCAAAAATTCTAATTTTATAATATTTTAGAGTAATTTAACCATAAATTATTGGGAAATGTAATTTTCTGTACTCACTATAAAGTACTACAATAGTTATAGATATTTATAATTCAATTTTCAAAATGAACAGACATTGCTTATAGGCTTTAAATAGTTGCATAAGGTAGAAACTACAAAAATAAACATCGAAGTATATGACGGTTCTAAAAATATAAAATAGAGCCCTAGCCAAAAAAAAAAAAAAAGTTTGACAAGCATAGGCCACCATTGTGTAATCTGTTGAATACAAACAGTAAAACATTTTTAAAATTGCATTTATAATCACTTTTTCTTAAAAATAGAAAAAAAATGGTTTGAAGAAACGTACCTTACTTTCAAATATTTACTGAGTGAAAAGTTGATTTTATATAAAATATATTATGGTCATTTAATACCAACCACAAAATTTTAACTAGATTAAAAAAAGTAGCTCTAATTTTATCTTCTATTATAAAAGGCTACATGATGTTTCTCTCCATGCTTACCTTCTATAGTACAAAGATGAAAATACAAATTAAAAATAAGAGGCTGAATTCTCCTTGGTGAAGATAAGGGAAGAGATTTCCCTCCTCCCCTTTTTCTCAGAGCACTTACTTTAGAAAATTTGTGATAAGTACATTCTCATCTCTTTGAAAAAAAATATGAGTGTGTGTGTGTGTGTGTGTGTGTGTGTGTGTGTGTGTAAACGTTTTCAAGACCAGATAGGCCTTTGTCAGTTTTATGTCCTAGGAATGTCTTTTTCAAGGACCTGAGAGCCATCCCACTGAAATGGAAACATCATGGGAGATAGCTCCCTTGTTTCCCAGTTTCTGTGGGAGGGTAGGAGTCAATTTTGGTGGGTTATTTGCTCCAAGTTGCAAAACTATGTCCAATCATAAAGATATGAAAAGTTTTTATTATCCCCTTCTGGATAAAGTCAATTAGCTAACAGATGGCCACCCCAGTAACTAACTAGATAAAGTTAGGATGAAGTCTGTGTGACAAATGGTGCTGTCAAGTAGTCTTAACTTGAGGACTAGTTATTGTTTATCCTGAAAACATGTTAGTAATTGGCTGTAGCCATTATTTATATAAAGAGTGAGAGTATGTCTGTGTAATCTCTTAGTGGATTGCCTGTGATGCCAATTACATTCTAGCTTAATGCTTATTCAATGACAAAACTGTTATTCTTTACCATGTCTATGGAGAGGTTTTCTGGATTGGGTGTTTTTGCTTTAACATATATTTCTGCAACAATCTGTTATTAACATATATAGGTATGTTATTTCAGAGAAACAAATACAATTGATTAAATGTATTTTACAAGTTAGATTATGTTTCATTAGGTCGTTGAAAATGATTGCTTCTGCTTAATGTTATAAATTGATTTGACTGTTGTTGAGAAATCACTATCCTTCTATAACTGGTATTCATTAGATACTTTTGAATTCCTTTTCTCCTTGGTTTACTGACTGGCTCACTTTGGTAACCTCTAACCCTCTAGCCAACCATCTATTACCATACTAGCTCCTAAAGTTCAGTTTAGTAAGCAATTGCTTGAGTCTAGTTAAGTGCCAGGCTATATACACAAGGTGTGAGTATAAAACGAGGCCAGAATGTCATGGGAAAGTGGACTCAGAAACCTGCCTCTTTAACAAGTCTTCTCATTCTGATGCAGGTGGTCTGTAACCAACGTTTTATGAAACACTATTTGTAATGTTGACGGCCATGTCTTTATTTCCTTTTACATCCAAACTCTTAAAACCTAACGTATCTATAGAAAATTGTTTAACAAATATGTAAGTGAACAAGCAGGTCACAGTGTCACATGTACTATATTACCATGTATAAAATTCCCCATCTAAAAATAAAGATAGAAGTAAATGCACCAAAAATTATACATTGAAAGAGGAGATATTTTTTCTTTTTTGGCTAGATTCCAGAAATTTCATATATCTGATCTATTTTTCAATGTACTACAGTTCAAGTCCTTTCCCTAAGGAATTTCCCTGATCATGTGGAAAACTGAAATCCCAGGCTTACCTCGGAATACTACTGTTAATCATTCATATTTCTCTTATTGTGTTTATCATAATACACTGTATATCTGTTTATTTCCCTTTTATACTGAGTTGAAAAGCAGACACAGTGTACAATTTTGAATGGCTAAATAAAAGTATCTCCACACAAATTTGAATTTAAGCATTTTGTTGCCCAAAAAATTATTCAAATCATTAAAAGAAAGCAAAAATAAGGGCAGCACTATCTTTATCACATAGGTGTATCAGCTACTCAAGAATTCTCTAAGGATAAATTGGTTCATCTCACTGTTCATTTTTCTACCCAGACTTTGCTCGCTAACTTTTAGATTTTTTTTTTTTTAGTAGAGATGTAAATTTCTCTCTATTGGAACATATAACCATAAAGATTGATGGCCTGTTACATACTAACTACTTTGTATCTAATTAATCAGTTTGTATGCTAATTAAACATAACTTTGTTAAACTGCCTATAGATACCCTCACTTCTTAAATGCTCCTTGACCTGATCACAATATCACTGCTTCCCTCATTAATTAATGAGTTAAATAGTATCTTAGACTCAGATTTTTATATTTGCCTGAGAGAAATGATTTTACCCCTTTAAAAAAATACACGTTAATAGTAATCTTTTTCTTTAATAAAAGAACTATTAGTGTTTGTAAGCATCACTTAGAAGTTAAATGCTGTTTGGGAATATTTCCTCATAAAATTAACCTATGAACTTAATTTCATTCAAATTAAAAATCTATTTAATGAGTTCTAAGTAGATATTTTAGTATCCTTTTTTAGATTGAGCTTATTTTAATCATTAACTAACAAAATCTAAGAAAAATTATTTGTCCTTAGTACTGACTTTAGATTTATTTCTCTTTTAGTTTTAGGCATACAGAACAGCATAGTGGTCAGACACTGATTTATAACTCACAAAGTGATAACCCAACAAATCTACTACTTACCTGACACTGTATGTAGTTATCAGAATATTACTGACTACATTCTCCATGCTGAACTGCACATCCCTGTGACTATGTTTTTAAATTATAGTTAACATTCAATAATATCTTATATTAATATCAGGTGTATAGTGTAATGATTAGACATTTATGTAATTTATGAGGTGATCTACCCATTAAGTCTACTACCCATTTGACACCACACAGTTTTCACAATACTACTTACAGTTTTTATAAACACTGTTGACTACATTCCCTGTACTGTACTTACATCACTGTTACTACTTTGTAACTATCAATTTGTATCTTTTAATCCCTCCAGCTTTCTTATCCAGTTCCTAAACCTGCTGCTACGTGGCAACCATCAGTTTGTTCTCTGTATTTATGGGCCTGTTTTTATTTTGCTTGTTCATTAATTTTGTTCTTTAGATTCCAATGTTTATCTTTCTCAAACTTATTTCACTAAGCAAACCCTCTAGGTCCATCCATGTTGTAAATGGTAAGATTTCATTCTTTTTTATGGCGGAGTAATACTCTATTATCTCCATGATATAGATGATAGATAGATAGATAGATAGATAGATAGATAGAGTGAGTCATGATTTTGTTATCCAATTGCCTACTGATGGTTATTTTGGTTCTTTTCACATGTTTGCTATTATAAATAGCATGCAGTGAACATAGGGGTGCATATGTCTTACATGTTTTACCAGACCAATGAGTTCTCAGATTTGGCTCTATGGTGGGTTCCACAAAGGAAAGGTGGAAACCTCCTGTAGGCTACATGTGAGGCAGGCTCCATGTAGGGACATTAATGGCTGCCTCTCTAGCCCTTGCTCCTAAGTCATACAACTCAGTCTTTCCCTGTATGCTTCTGGTGCTTCTCAAGTCATTGTGCCTCCACCACCTCACAGGGAGAGTGCCTCTAAGTGAGTGAGTCTATGCATGGGCCCTTTTTGAAGATGGCTGGGTTTCTAGTCACCTTCCATCTTACCAGGATGGATAAACAAACAGAATCTTTGAAGTTCACTGCCAGATGTTGTAGAGATTCCTCTTTCTGGCATAGGACCCCTGGGCTGAGGAACCTGGTGTTGGGCTGGGACCCCTCATTCTTCAGGGGAGACTCTGCCATTGAGGCATCCTTCCCAGTGCTCAACCACTATCTGCGGGTTTAAGGTCAGCCTCTTTCATGTCTCCATCCCTCCTACCAATCTTGATGTGGCCCTTTCTTTCTATCTTTAGTTACAAGGGGTTCTGTTCAGCCAACCTTCAGATGCTTCTTGCTGTTTATTGCTCTATAATTTAGTTGTAATTTTATGTGATCATGGTAGGTGGCAGGTGTAGCATTTACCTATTCCACTATCTTTGACCTTCCTACTTTGGATTTCAATGGCTTGAGTAGCGTCCCATAGAAAAATGAGGTTTTTTTTTTGTTGTTGTTTGTTTGTTTTTAACTAAATCTTTCCCAAAGACACAGAAGGAATGTTCAATGATATTCATAAAATGTTATTACTATGAACCATAGACAATGATTAAGCCTCTTTAGAATATTATAGTGGATAAAGATGTCTTAAGATTTCCCTGTCTTTAAATATTATTAGACCTAATTTTAACCTTATGGTGGAAACAGTAAATAGCTGCACAGCTGTTATTGTGAAGGGACCCATAGGTCACTGACATGGACCATCTTAATGTAAATAAACTTACTAGCATCTCAGTTAACTTTGTCTGTTTGAACTTTGAAAAACAGAGTTTTCAGATACGAATATTTTCTAAAATCAAAGCTTCTTAGCATAATAGGGGATTAGGCTTTTTCACCCAGAGACTTCGGTCTAATACAGACCTTGATACTTCCTAATTTTCCATACTCAGGTACCTTTCCTGAACTTTAATCTCCTACCAGGTAGAATGAAGATACAAACCTGCATTTTAATGGATCCTGTAAAAGTATAAAATGAGAAAAATAATACAAATACTTTGTTTAACTCCTAGTACACACAGGTCAGACTTCTAATATACCTCAGCTATTATTTTAACACCTGCTTTGGGGTCAGCCCTAAGTCATTATTGTTATCTTAAGTACAAATACCTAATATTTAGGAAAAAATAGTAATTTTTATTGTGAAATACATTTGTATTTATTATGAGTAAGTAATTAGTAAGGAGAAAATTACTCCTGAAAAATTAGTCTCATCCAGCTTGAAGATTTCTGTTAATATTTCTAGCTTTATCTCCTCATTTCATGTTGAATCAGTAACTAAAGAGGCTATTTAAAATATTTTAATTATAATTAATACCAATCATAGTTCCAAAGAAGAGTAGGCATCTGGTCTCCAAAAGTTTCTGAGTCAATCATCATGGTCATTTGACACAAAATTTATTTGAAATGCACAGAGGTCTTTTCTATTAAAATTGAATTATTATAATTTCAGACACTAGTCTGATTACAAATGGTCAGCTATCTAGCACAGAGTTCCTATCAATCTAACTTAGATAGTTGCTGAGCGGAGGTAGAGGCAAGGTTACTAAAGGAAACGGTAATGGGCTCCCTTCAGTGGGACTGAAAAAACCCCAGAGAACAGGGATGTTTTAGATGACTGACCCTGCCCCCACCCACACATTATTGTTGTCACATGTTACCATACCCAATGAGATTTTGTTATACTCTACAGTACTGTTCTTATTGGAAAAGGTTGTAAATAACCAGACTAAAATAGAAAATAGCTCCCAAATGACCCTCTTATCTAGTACCTGGCCACAACATTGAAGGCCTCAGGGTTTTTCCCTCCTAGGCTGTTCCAGCAGTCTTTCGGCCTGTCACTCACTTCCTTTTTTTTTCTCTAGTAGAGTCTACCCTCCAAATGTGGTTAGGATTAGAAACCACCACAAAATTATGATTATTTCGTTTCCGTGCCTCAAAATATCTTCTGAAAAATAGAGCAAAAAATATACCGGTACCTTACTTGCTCTAATATCATGAAAATTCTGCCTTTTGGCATTGGAATACTGTTATATGCTGAATTATGTCTCTACAAAAGTCATATGTTGAAGTCCTAACATGACTCAGTATTCCAGAATGTGACATATTTGGAGATAGGGCCTCTAAGGGGTGAATAAGAATAACTATGTGTGGCCCTAATCCAATATGACTGGAGTTCTTACTAGAAAAGGAGATTGGGACACAGTCAACACCCAGACTGAAGGGTGACTGAGAGAAGACACAGTGAGAAGGCAGACACTGGCAAGTAAGGAGAGAGGCCTCAGAACAAAGCCAACCTTCTGATGTCTCCGTATTAGACTTCTAACCTCCAGAACTATAAGAAAATAAACTTTTGTTTTTAAGCTACCTAGTCTGTGATGTTTTGTTAGGGCAACCCAATCAATCTAATACATTTATATTAAACAAAAAAACATTCCCTAAGTATTATGCCTTAATATACTACTCCATCAGTAAATTAGAATGGAGTACGTGTTTGATAGACAAAAGATACTGATATGTAATTTATTTTATTTTTTTAAAATATATTTTTATTTATTTATTTATTTTTATTTTTGACAGAGAGAGAGATACAGAGACAGAGACAGAGAGAGAACTGAA
>PVKE010012995.1:0-37350 GCA_004027555.1 Craseonycteris thonglongyai
GGGGAGCTCCCAGTTCAGCATATGGTTCCGCACGGGCCGGGGCCGGGATTCGATCCTCGGTCCCCAGCGCTGCAAAGTGAGCGCTCAACCCACTGAGCCATCCCGGCTTCCCCCCATGGAAGAATTTGATGAATGTTCTGCCGTGGTTATTAGAGCTCTAATTTTCAAACTGGGGTGGGGTGGGGTGAAACTTGTTAAGGAAAAATGCCTTAATCTTTAAATACTTCTAATGTTCTTTGGTTTTAATCTCAGGCGCAGTGGCTGCTGTTTAATGCCTCTGTGTAGCATTAAGTATCAGGATCTGAAGATTAAGTATCAGGATCTGAAAAGTGATATTAGAAATGCTGCTGTTGGCTCCCATGGATTTTATAAGGCATGAGACCTTGCCTAGACCCCAACTCCAAGGCATTTATTCATTTTTACACTCACAAGCTTTTATTGTGTACTCACTATGTGTCAGTCACTGTACAAGATAAATAACAGTGAGTCCTCTTTTTGAAGAGCTCAGAAACTGTGGGAAAGACAGATGAACAAATTTATAAATTGCCAGATTGGTAAGTGCTGTTGCAAGGACATAAACAAAATGTCGTGGGAACCCAGAGAACTGAACAACTAATTGTGCCTGGAGGAGCCAGGAAGTGACAACTGAACTGGGACTTGAATGGCAAGTGAGACCTTTGTGTGTGATTGTGCATGTGTTTATCCACCCGGCCATTGCTGAAAGGGGGAAGAGTAAACGTGCTGTGAAAGGGGCTAAGTCCAGTTGTGAGGTACAATCTACATCCCTTGGAAATAGTACACTTTTTCTTTTCTTCTTCTTCTTCTTTTTTTTTTTTTGTTAAGTGGTGGGTGAGAAATGGGGAACAACCTCACCTAACATCTTACTTTCCTCTAGGGATGAGAGGATTTATATCAGATATCCTGATGGGAAGGGGAATAACTCTATAGGATATTTAAATGTTAAGTCTGAACTTAAAAGAAGGTGCATAATGATTTTGAGTTTTCCGAAAGAATCTGGTATAGCCACAAAACAGCCAAATTATCTTAAAATATATGTGTATGAAATGCTACCCACAATTCCCAAAAAGTCTCTTTTGAGGCAGGCTTGTCAGTAAGGTAGAAAGAATGAGTATTAGAATATAGAGGGTAAACTGATGGAAGGGTTTTAGAAGCTGTCAAAATCAGTACAAATGAACAGTTACCTACTTACCACCTAGATTAAACCAGCATTAACATTTTAACATTTTGCCATATTTGAGTCACATACAGGTATGTGTGTATGTGTCTCTTGAAACCATTTTAAATGATCAACATCATGATATTTTATACAAAAAATCTCTCTGTACATATGCCCCAAATAAAGATCATTTTCCTGCACAGCCAAATATTAGTGTCATACCTGACAGAATAAAGAAGGGTACCCTGATTTCTAATGTGGAATCCATGTTTATTTTCCCCCTGGTTGTCTCAAATTATCTTTTATAGCTCCTAGTTTTAGCAAGGCAACTATATGTTTTAATGGGCGGTGTAAGGTTTTTGGACTTCCTGGACATAGAAAAGTCCAATTTCTACTTTAAATTGTACTTTCCACCTTGCCAGATTTCTCTGAAGCTTGAAATACCACTTAGGCTTGTACAAGTACAAATCAATGTGTAAGTGAAATGGGAATAATCTGCTAAGGAAAGATAAAGAAAAAGAAAAGAAGAGCTGGGATTTAGAAAACGGTATTCTAAGAACCTTGTCTCTTCAGACTATGTCTCTCAGAAAGTACCCCCCCCCCCCGCCCCCACCAAGAGCCCTGGAGAGAGTGATAGAAAAGAAAAGAAAAGAAAAGAAAAGAAAAGAAAAGAAAAGAAAAGAAAAAAGAAAAGCTAACAGATGGTACCTTCTCTTCTTGAGACTCCACAGTGTACTTGGGTATTTTAATTGGATGTTAAGAAATAAAAAGAGTGGAGCAAGAATATTCTGACTGCTTTTCAAAATCGTTTTCTCACACCTCTCCTCACCAGCTCACACCACCCAGGATTCAGTCAGTGCTCTGACAAGTCCCGCCAGACTCCGTGTCCCAGACGCAAGACAGTCTCTATTAAAGTGTGTGGCCTGAAGATGCTCTGACTCCTGAGAAAATAAGAATTATCCATTTCTACTGGGAGAACTGAAGCAACAGTTGGAGGGAGAAGATTTAATTCTATTAATAGTACATATGAGAAACAGATTTAGGATGAAATGATATATTAAAAATTGTTTGAATGATCTCCAGTTTACAGAAAGGTTATAAATATAGTACTAAGAAATTTTTTCCAGAACTATATAAGAGTAATATAGTCGCCAAACTGATGTCCTGTAATACCTTACTTTACTCTCCTTCATAACCACAATACAATCATCAAAAATAGGAAATTAACACTGATACATTAGTACTACCACCTAACACTCACATCCCATTCAAGTTTCACCGAATTCCTTTATAGCCAAAGGATTCAGTTTGGTATCATGTGTTGCCTTAAACTCACATGTTTCTTTAATCTTCTGTTACCTGGAAGAATCCCTTCATCTTTATTTGGCTTTTATGATCTTAAAAACTTTGAAGAATCTGAATCAGTTGTTTTGTAGAATGCCCCTGTTTGGTTTTGTCAGATTTTCTTCATGATTAAACTCAGATTGTGTATCTTTGGCAGGAATACCACAGAAATGATGCCACATTCTTCTCATTGTATCCCATCTGGTGGGTGTTTTACCATATTTTTCTATGTATCAGAGGTTCCCATGTACAAGACAAACTCTACTTTTCTAACCCAACATTAAAAAATCAATACACAGGTTACTCCTGTGTACAAAATGACCCCCAATTTTTGATCTAACAATTTTAGACCAAAGTATCATCTCGAGCACAGAAAAATACAGTAAGTTGTCCCATTATTAATAATACAATAGACTCTCAGTTAACTGGCACCCATGAAGATGCAGGATAAATGTAAGTAGATTTTTTGTTAATCAGAACTCAAGCAACTGGCACTCTTAAGCAATCAGCAAAATCTCAGTTCCTTGAGTTCTGGTTAATGGAGAGACGACTATATTCACTCTGATCATTTGATTAAGGTGTTATCTACCCACCTGCTTTGATGTTAAAGCTACTCCATATTTTAGCAATTAGTATTTTATGGAGATGTATTATGCAATGCTATAAATGTCCCATTTCTAATCAAACTTTTAATTTATTCATATCATTATGGGCTCATACTTTTATTTTATTTAGTGGTTTATAATCTGTTACTATAATTATTTATTTTGTTGCTTAAATTGTCCTTTGGACCAGGCCCCACAATTCTTTGAGCACTTCCTTGCTTTCTGATACAAAATGTATTCCATAATTATCTTGTACATTCCAAGCCTCAGCCCTGAATTGGCCATTTCTCCAAAGAACCTTGGTTCCTTTCAGAACAGTATTTATAAGCTAACTATGCTCCTTGCTATTAGGGTATTTCCGGTCCCATGAGCTCTCACTGGACAGAGCTAACAATATCCATGTGTATTACTTTCCAAATGCTGTTGTAACAAATGACCACAAATGTGGTAGTTTAAAACAACACAAATTTACTATCTTACCATTCTAGAAGTCAGAAGTCCTAAAATTAATATGTCAGCAGGCTTATGTCCCTTCTGAAAGCTCAAGGAGAGTATCAGTTTCCTTCCCTTTTCAAGCTTCTTGAAGCCTCCTGCATTCCTTAGTTTGTGGCTCCTTCTTTCATTTTCAGTCTGTAGCACAGCATCTTCAAATCGCTCTCCTTCCCCCCCACCCTCTCTATGACCTCTGCTTCTATTGTCACATCTCTATCTCTAACACTGACCCTCTTGCCTTCCAATGTAATCACCCGTGTTCACCTTTGTGAGTCTATTGGGCCTACCCAGATAATCCAAGATAATCTTTACATTCCAAAATATTTAATTTAATCACCTCTGCAAAGTCCTTTTTGCCATATAAGGTTAACACATTAATAGATTTGCTGCATTAAGACAGGTATATTCTGGGGGTGGGGGGTTCATTATTCTACATTCCACAATATATATATGTATACACACATATATATGTATACACACAATATATATACACACACACACACATACATATATACACACACACACACACACACAGGGCTGTCCAAGGAAGTATCCAGCCATGCAACCATTTTTATTGTATTGACAATGGCTGGATTTTTTTTTGGACAGCCCCCGTATGTGCACATTTATTGCTATACCTATATAAATATATTGAAAAACAGGAGTTCATCTGGATACCTCCAATTCTAATCCAACAACTATAGGGTTCATTCCAGGTTTCTCTGTTTCAATATTTGCAAGTCCTTTTGCCAACAGTGAGAAAGCTAGTTCCCATTATCATTATAAGTTACTTCTTGGATTTATCACCTCTATGTAACCAGTCTCTTATTTCATTTCCATCCTCTGACACATGGAAGAATGTCCTCCCACACTGCCTGGACTCGCCCACTTTATACTTGGCTGCCCTTTCATAGGGACACACTCCTCACACCACTTGGATGCTGTCACCCAAGCCAGGCTACCCCTTGCAGGTACACTGTCCTCACCTGCTTAGGTCTGCCACCCCACCCGGGTGGCTCTCCTAGTGCCTGTCCTTCTCACCCCGCTGGGCTTCCAACAGCTGGCTCTGACCATCACGGCCCCCCTTTGTAGATGTTCTGCCCCACCTAATGGTTTTAGGAGCAAATTGATGAGAGTGGGAAGATAAAGCAAAGCCCCAAACACATATTTTTAGGAAGGAGAAAGGGCACTGAAACCTTGGTCCAAGCAAGGGTGGGAAACGTGGAATCGGGAAGGGAGGTGGGAAGGTGAGGAATGAGGTGCAAGCACACAACAGATGGTTTGAGGCTTGAAGAAACACTGGTTACTGGAATTGGCCCCTGTTCTTGGGCCTGTTTGCATATTTAAGGAGCCGGCTCCTATTTTTCTGGGCTGAGAAGGCTGCCACTAGCCTGGAGCCTCATCAAACCACTTTTTATTGAAAAAAAAAACAACCCACCCTTTGGCTCCTGGTGGTTTTTATGCTGATTAAGAACAGTGACTTTGGCAAACATGAACAAGAGGACTGATTGTTGCCCTGTTTCTTGAAGCAGAAGAAGCTTTTGATCAAGTTCAGTGGGAGTTTATGTTTGAGGTACTTTAAAAAATGAAATTTGGAGATAAGCTTATGAACTGAATTTGAACTTCATTCTAAACTCATTGAACAGAAATGTTTCAGATCCTTTTAATCTGGAAAAAGCCCATTGCAATTGCCTTGCTAATCCCTTATTTTTCTTTAAGATAAAGCGCCTTCTCAAATGGCTTATCATTACCTCCCGAGAAGGGCACTTCAAAAATAAACTCTGAAGTTTAAAGATGTTTGAATTTCTTTCTTTCTGAGGGGCTGGGCACCTAGGCTCGGGTGCCTCTGCTTCCAGCCCAGCACCCAGAGCAAGGACGCTGTGCTGCAGTGAGTAGGAGGACCAGGTTGTCGGTGGTGATCTGGGGTCACGCTCGGCTTCACAGTGTGGGTTGGTGAAACAGAAAGCAGAAGTTTGTGGGTTCTAATCTCAGTTCCTCCCCTGGCTTCTGAGTGACTTAATTCTGAGGAGAGTTATTTAATTTCCACGTTTGGTCTGCTTCATCTGCCATATGGAGCTAATGATACCTCTCATCCACTTACCTCACAGGGATGCTGTAAGGGCTGATTCATGTATGGGGCGGTCAAACATTGCACATGTGCGGTGAGCTGAGTGAAGTGAGACCGTGAGCCCAGAGACCTCTTCAAATTAGAGATGATCTTTCCCTGCAGGAATGAGCCATGCTTATGGTGCTAATATGTTTTGGTTATTTCTCTGTTTGTCTTATTAATTCAACTTGTGCTATTAGTTATTATATACATTTATATATGCTTGGTTCAACATCGATGAAGTCATCCACTTTAATATTTTTTGTGTACTTGCTATGTGCCTGGCATTCTCTGCATTGGAATTTAAAACCTAAATTAATAAAAACCAAATTATGGGCAGACCAGAAAATATAAGATGTTTATGAGAAAATTTATGTTTATGTTTGTACTGCTAACTGATTTATTTGTTTGAACAGAGGCTTCTCTTTTTATCATAAAACTTATCTGAGGGAAGCTGAGCTTTAGTTTTCTGCATATTTGTGAAAGACAGAGCTTAGTGTGTCAAAGGAAGGGCTCCCCAGTAGCCAATTTCTCATACAACAGCAATTCTCCTGAAGAGGTGGGGTTCCACTTAATTAATTTCCACATGGTGGTTCCTGGATAAAAAGAACATTAACCTAAATTAGACCTGCCCCTTTGCAATGGTGAGTACCTCATAAGATGAATACAATCAATATATCGTTAACATAGGGCAGTTAAGCCAGCCTATACATGAACTGAAAGCTAAACTAAAAATGATTTTTGCAAACTCCTGAAAAATCCTGATTTATTCACATGTGGAAAGAGTTTCCTTTCACAGCGCATTCCCCACCCTGTGTGGATGATCATTGCCTTCAATGACATTTTCTTTCAATAGGCAACAGCAGGAATTCTTTGGGCTTTTGTGTCAACCAGAGCTGACATCTAAGTTCAAAACACCAAGGGAAAAATATAAAACACAAATAGTATAACATAGAGCGGGGAATAATAAGGGTTTGGCTACTTTGTTTCCAATTGTTGGCTTTGGCTCTGAGTAGGGCTTCTGGTTGGCTGCTGTGGGAAAACTTCTGGATTATTTTTGACAGGACAGGCCACATAAAATTTCTATTATTACTTCAGTCTTGCTTGGCTCTAGTGCAGAGAACTGGCTCCTTCTGTCCCTTGTGCTACAGTGTCATTAGTGAGCGTAGCTCTGATACACAGGGATCTTCCTCAGAGCCTGTTTCACAATCATTACCATCCCCAGTAAGGTCACCTCAATACTGTAGCTGCTGATGTTTTTGGAGAAGAATCAAACCCAATTCGATTTTTCTTTTCTAAAACTATGTCATAAATAACATATGTGTCAAACTCTAAGGCACCAATACTCGCTTAAATTAGAAACTAGATAACATTTAATAGGATTACAACATTGCGAATTGGTGCATATTTCTAATATGTATTTAAGGGGAGAACCAGGTAGAATGTTATCAGTTTTCTAGGCAACTCCTATATTTTTTTCTTCTCCATTAAGAAGGAAAGATGTGGCAGTTTAAAGGATCTCCTTAGGATCTAAATAGAATTCTTGCATAAAGTGTTTAAAATAATAATTCTTATATCTTTATATGTTGTAACCTTAGGCACTGAAAGCCCCCGGAGGCCTGGGGTCTTGCCTGCTGGTATTCATGTTCCTTGGCCTCCTACCCTAGAATAAAGACTTTGGACCATGTGAAGTTGTCTCTGTGGTGTGCCAGAAGGTTGGGGTTGACTGGTTTCTATTTTTTATCAGGCGTTCTGAGCTTTAGGAAAATGGAGTTTTAACCAGGGGATAGCTTTGCTTTTGAAATGGATTTTTGTTTCTTCATGCTTCAGTACCCTTGCCTTGGGAACCATTAAAAATAATAGAAGAATGATGAGGAGAGAGGAAACATCTTTATGCAGATGGGTTCATAGAAAAATTGGGCCAAGAGAGAGCCCAGATGGTGGAGTGTTCTAACTTTGCCACTGATTACACTTGCTCAGTGACCTGAGGCTGTTCTTTTCATTCTTTCGCAACTCAGTTTCTCTCTCTGTAAAATCAGGATGCTGACATTCACTACACAGTATGGCAAGAGGGTTGGGAGCGTGGGGTCTGAAGGCAGATTGTCTTATCTGAATTCTAACTCCACCACTTCTAGCAGTGTGGCTTTGGGCAAGTTATCTGACATGCCACTTTACTTCAGTTTCCTCTTCTGTAAAATGAGGATAGTATTAATAATAAGGCCTACTTCTTAGGATTGCTGTGAGGAATACATGCCACGATATAGGCAAAATGTCTGGCACATAGTATTCAATCAGCATTAGTATTAGTGTTATTTTACTTGCCTGGAGATAGTATTGGTATTATTATTACACCCTAACTGGGGATAATTAGGTCCAAAGAAATAGAGAAATAAGCACAAATAAAAGTTTGCCTTGAGTCTACTTAAAAAAAAAAAGGGGGGGGGGCGGGAAGCTGGGATGGCTCAGTGGGTTAAGCGCTCACTTTGCAGCGCTGGGGACCAAGGATCGAATCCCGGCCCCGGCCCATGTGGACCCATGTGCTCAACTGGGGAGTGCCCCCAGTTCAGTTCTCTCTCTGTCTCTTATCTCTCTCTCTCTCTCTCTCTCTCTCTCTCTGTCAAAAACAATAAAAAATAAAAAAAATAAAAAAAATAAAGAAAAGAAAAGAGAGATAAACCGGACCATTTTGTATAAGAGCCAAGATTTCAAGAACTTTTGCAAATCTGGATTTGCTGGAAATATTTCACAACTGTCTCCATGTGATGTCAGTAAACATTTAGGGAACAAGCAGACTGAAGCAAGGTCAAGCAGCAGAGCGGGAGGTGCTTGCCTCTATTGCCACATCCGGCGTGATGCCACGGCATTTGCAGGATCTCCAGCAACATCCTCATAACAATTATTTGAGGTGGCATCTGGATTTTACAAACATTAATTAGTTACTTGGGTGAGGTGTGCACTATGTCACTCCCTGGGCTGGGTTAATTGAGTTGAAAACAAACAAATGCTTAGAGATGATGCATCACAAAGTTTGCTTACAGACAAGGGAGGACCCAAAGTGATGGAGGTGAGGCAAGAAGTCAAGGAAAACCTAGGTATCATTTTGGTCTTGTCTTTCCTGAGCTGGCCCATCTCTATCTATTCAGGCCTATTTTCTGCTTTTCTTCAACATGCCCCCTTCACTCTTAAACTCCGTGGTCCTGGGCTATGATGCACTCAGGCTTTTTACTCATGTTTGCCATCTTGAAAAGCTTCCTTTTCTCATCCTCCTACCCATATATTACTCACTCCTTAAGTTCTAAAGCCCAAGCTTTTCTTTATTACGCTGCCCACATGATTCTTCTCAGCAGCTAGAATTATATAGCCAAAAATAAGGCTTCTATTTCTTTGCTATTTCCACAGCACCATGTCTCTGCAAGTAGTTAATACATTCTTTCTTATGTCCCTTGTTGCACATTTACTAAATGCCTACAATATGGCACATTTGTGCAAGCAACCAATTGTTATAACGGAATGTTATTCCCATTTCATAGATTAAAAAAATGAGACTTTAAGATGTTAAGTAGTTTGTCAAGGTCCCACATCTAGTAAGTGAGGAATTTCAATCTGGGTCTGTTCTTTATCCACCTTTCTGTAGAGAATTGTATGTGCTGAATGTGAACAAATCATGGTGAGTAGATAGAAAGGGTAGGAAAGTCTTCTTAAAAGATCTGGAGGTGAGCTTCACAGAGAAGTTAGAACTGGTTACCAGATTTAGTGGGTGGTTGGGTGGGAACAGGGTTGGCAGAGTTCTAAGGACTGAGGACACAAAAGAATGAGAAGCTAAATGGAATGCTCATGGAAGACCAGAGGGTAACAAGGCTTCAGAGGTGAGCGAAGGCCACGTGTCTCTGACCTCCTCTCTTGTGGGGAGACTTGTCTAAGCCTGTCCTGAGTGCTGGCCAGAGGCCTGGTGCCAGAGTGAGAGTTTCCCTAAACAGAAGATTGAGAGATCTAAAAGATGGACATAAACTTTGCCCTTAGGATGAGAGAAGGCCAAAATGGGCTGCTTCATCACTGAACCCATGCACTGGGAGTAGGGGCAGACTGGGAGGCAAAGCTGAGTATTAACAGCTGGTGGATGCAGAATGGAGTAGAGAGTCCAGACTAAGTATGAGTCAGAGCTTGGGTCCAGGCACATTTGATGAATAGAGCTGGTAGGCTGGGGCTTGTTTGAAACAGCTTCAAGGGGTTAGGGTAGACCTGTGTGGCTTATATAGGCACATAGTCTGGAATGAAGATAATGAGGATCCTTTGATGATTATACAGTTATGCTCTGTATAATAATATTTTGGTCAACAACAAACTATAGATACAAAGGTGATCCCATAAGATCGTAATGGAGGTGGAAAATTGTTGTTGCCTAGTGACACTGTAGTCATCTTGATATTATAGTGCAATGCATTGCTCATGTGTTTGTAGTGATGCTGGGGTAAACAAACCTACTGCACTGCTGGTCATATAAGAGTATAGCACACGCAATTATGTAGAGTACAAAATATTTGATAATGACAATAAATGGCTATATTACTAGTTTATGTATTTAGAGTATTAAAGGGTAGAGTCTTTAAAAAGATCTCTCATCACGATGACTTCAGAGTACGTTGTTAGGAGCTGGGAGTGGAGGTGAAAAACAAGACTGTTGGTATAAAAATCAGTTAAGGGCCTCTGTAGAGTGGATTCATTGGGAGCAGCAAAGATATAAGTAGAATGCCCTATTTTTAAAAAAGGCCTCAATGACTATGAAGTGAAATGTGTCTACCTTGAATTCTCTAGAAGTTTCACACTATCTATTGGAGGGTTTCTGTATTGAATCTGAAGGATGTTTTGGGGGTTTGTGATCCCCTTCCTTCCACAGATGATCATGTATTCATTCATTGACTAATGATCTGTTGAGTGCATAACACTATGCTAGATAGGTACTGCTCTGGGCACTGGAAACAGTGGGGCCCAAGGCAGCAAAATCCCTGTATGCATGAAGATTTATCATAGCAGAGAGGGTAACTGAAATCTTGGAAGGTGAAACTATGGATGGGAGTGGGGACTGTATAGTATTTTTGAGGTAGAATCCACAGAACTTCATGTTGTGCTATAACCTCTGAAAATGAAACAACTCTTCAACATTACATGAAATGTGGAGAATCTCTAACTATAAATTTGTTTTGATGCCAAAGTTCAATGAAGATGCTGAAGATGCTTATATTCTTTCCATCTAACAAGAAAAGCACACTCTGTGTCTTCTCTTGATGATCTCAGCAAACTGGCACATTAAGTTATAAACAGTCAAATCTGGAGGAGTTGTGTGCTTTACTAATGTTCTCTTAGTAGCAGTCATTAATTTCTTATCTGCTCCAGTTATATTTGTTTGCATAAAACTGCAGACTGGATGCATATTACTAGACATGTGTCTCCTGGGTAATAGGGTCACAAAGTGACAGTGAGGATGTTATGTGAGCTGATAGCAAGACAACACACACAGCACGGGGCAGATAGAGACTATCTATATCCCTGCAGGATTGCCTGATGCTGCAAAAATCTACTGGTGTTCTAGGAAGAGCAACTCCTTCAAAAAATATTCTTTCTTTCTAGCCAAGTAACTTACTGTTGTTTATTTGAAAAATTGGCTAATAATAACAATGATATAAAGATATAGGTAGTCTTAGATTTCATAGGGTCTGCAAGTAAGGATGTAAAAGATCTATAAAAAATTTCAACTGGTTAAATATGGACAGAGAAATCTCATGGATGAAATCTGCTATAAATATGTTGTATTGAGGCTGTACTTTTTTTTAAATTCAGGTATAGTTGACATACAATATTATATTAGTTTCAGGTGTAACACATAATGTTTTGATATTTGTATACATTGCCAAATGATCACCATGATAAATCTAGTTAACATCCATCACCATACACAGTTCAGATTTATTATTTGATCCTTTGTTTTTGAGAAAAGTACAAAGCAACGAAAATACTGCTTTACTTCTTTTTAGAAAAAAATCACACCCTGATAGTCCAGGAAAATATTTCAAAAGAAAGAGCTAGAGGTCAACTTTACCTTCTCTTTCTCCTCTGGATGCATTCCCCTTTTAGTCTTTCAGAAACTTGGTGTCTTCAAAAGAAAGTCTGCTAGAGGAGCAGTTCTGTGTGTCTCTCTGGATATGTGATAACATTTCACACCTCCCTTATTCAATGTTTTGGGATGGTAGCTGAGGAGAAGTGAGAAGAATTCTAAAAAATTGAGGAAGATAAATATTTCTGCCTTGTCCTTTTGAGACTGGAGGCAAGAATCTGGAACTAGGACACCGAAATGAACACATCAGAGTGATGAACAAGGCCCTGGGGAGTCTTTAATGTCCCTACTAGACAGACAGGGTCTGAGTTTTAAGGTCTCTTCTGATGGCTCCAAACAGAGGAGGAGATAAGAGAGACTGAAAAAGAAGGATGGGAAATAGAGCCAAGGAGAAACAAGCGACATAAACACACAGCTGGGATCATAGCCATTTTTCTGTCTTCAAGGGTCTGAATGCTTCTCACTACCTGACTACAGGGGTAAACTAACCTTCCATTGGATATCTTTTTTCTACAGCTAGAAATTGAAGTACCTATT
This sequence comes from Craseonycteris thonglongyai, assembly GCA_004027555.1. Lineage (NCBI taxonomy): Eukaryota > Metazoa > Chordata > Mammalia > Chiroptera > Craseonycteridae > Craseonycteris > Craseonycteris thonglongyai. The sequence continues at coordinate 12,372 of PVKE010012995.1, forward strand.
GTAATTACAGGAAAATAATGGAGAGATTAGTTGAACCAACATTAACATACCATCTATTGTTGGTGAACCGTTCAATGGCCTTCTGGATCATTTTCAAGGAAAAAAAAAAAAAAATTAGCCCCTTATTGTTCAGTGTGGTGTAACAGAAGCAGTCTCATCTTTCTAGTTTTTTAAAAAAATCTTAGTTTAGATTTATCAGCTGTGTGAACTTAAACAAATTATTGCTAGAATATAAGTTCCATTAGCTTGGGTTCACTGATAAATCAGTATGTAGTAGGCACTCAATAAGTACTTGCTAACTGAAGTTATTTATATTTCTGAACCTTAATTTGCTCTTATTAAAGAGGGAAGTGTAATACCTCAGAGGGTTGTCATGAAGATAATGGATGATGTAATGTAAAATAGCTAACCAGAGAAAACAGTCTGGGTAGAGAGGACCTTGGAATAATTTCAGTTGCATTGTTGTTGCCTCCAAGCATGGTTTGTTCTTGTCTCTTTCTCTTCCCAGTTTTATATTTTGGCTTGCCAGTTTGCTCACAAATCTTTTGCTTCTCTATCTTAGTGCCTTTTTCAGATAGATTTTAGCTCTATTGGAGAACACAAGCAATGTTTCATTAAGGACTATCAACCAGAAAGCAGAATCCTGCCTCACATCTTGCCATTGGGCAACCTCTTAATGATGTGCTAAAAGAATATTTACATATAAAAATAGTGTGTTTTGCTGTGGGGACTCTTTAGTACATCTAACCAAGTGCTTTGAGCAAACAAGATGCTGCAGCCAATTTCTTTTATCTCCACGACTTCCTTTCCCCACAGTTTCCATTTTCTGGCCACCCTAAGTTGCTCTCAGTTCTTGAATAAACCACATTCTTTTTGGGCCTCTAGCCTCCACATGTCTGTTTTCTCTGCCTACACTTCCCACTACCCTACCCAGTGCTTTAGGCTTTTCTGTTTTGTTTTATTTTATTTTATTTTATTGAGAGAAGGTGAAAGAGAGGGAGAGAGAGAGAATGAGGGAGGACCCAGAGCAGTCTCCATAGTAGTACATCAGTAGTTGTGACATAGTTTCATTCCACACAGGTGGATGTGGGGTTCACAAGGCAGGATCTGAACTAGGGGCCTCCCACATGGGAGGTGAGAACCTTTGCCACAGGGTTTGGCATTTAACCACTTGCATATAGTTCAGCATATGGGTTTTCATGGGCTGGGGCTGGGATTCAATCCCTGGATCTCACAGTTACAAGGCAAGTGCTCAACCTGCTGAACTATCCTGGTATTCCCCTTTAGGCCTTATTTTAAATGTTACATCCTCACAGCTGCCTTTTTTTTTTCCCCCCAGAGTAGCTCAGGTCTCTCATCATATGATCCCGTAATATCTATGATCTCTCTTTCCTAATACTAATCACAATTGTTACTATTTCAAGACTTTCACTACACCATAATCCTCATGATGGCATAATCTGCTTTGTTTACTACCACATCATTAGGGTTTGGCACAAAGTAAACAAACTAAAACAATGCCTCAAAAAGATTTCAGCACTAGAAGGAATCTCAAAGGTGTAGTAATTATATTTTCTCAAACAAAAGGCAAAATATTATGTCTGATAAAGAATTTTGGTTTAAATTTGTTAAATGTATATAAAAATTCTAATGAAACTGAAAATTAATTAAGCTTTAGTTGTGAATTTAATAATTTGCCTTTACCAAAAATATTAAAATTACTTGATATTATAGTGACCAAAAAGTATCTGCTATAAATTCTTCTAAAGATTTTTATTCTTATTGTTTTTGACAGAAAGACTGAGAAAGACAGAAAGAAGGGGGAGGGCCCAGAGATGTCTCCATAGTTGCTCATCATTAGTTTTCTACATAGTTTCATTTCAAAGGTTATCACAAGGCCACACAGGGCAGGAACCAGCTGGGGGCCTCCTGCTTGGAAGGCGCAGGACCTGAACCCGGGGCCTCCCACATAGGAGGCTTGCCCTTTGAGAACCGAACTGGGGCACACTTCAGTTCAGTGTACGGGTCTACATGGGCTGGGACTGGGATTTGAGCCTCAGTTCCTGGGGCTACAAAATGAGCATTCTACCTGCTGAATGATCCCAGCCTCTCCTGTAAATTATTTTTACACCTAAAGCAATCCAGAGTTCAATAAAATAAATGCCTACATAGTGGGTTAAAGTTTTTGAAATACCAACTGAGGTATTTTTTATTCTGGTAATTTCTGGTTGATTCATGTTGCCTCACAGATCTTGATTCTAGAGCCAAACAACCTGGGCTCAAATCCAATTTCCCTCACTTGGTTCTTATTGATTTTAGAAAAATTATTTAACTCCCCTATGCCACATTTTCTTTGTCTGTTAGTTGGAATAATAATAGTATCTGTACAATAGGATTATTTTGAAGATTAACTGAGATAATACATATAAAATCATTAGAATGTTCCTTGGCAAAACTTCTCAATAAATGTTTTTATCAGAGAGCGAGAGAGAGAGTGTGAAGGTACAGCTGAAAACAAAATAGTCATCACTTAGCTTTGTATTTTAAAATGCTTTTAAATATCTATAAAGAATAACATTAGCAAAAGTGACAGAGCAAGAACCTCCAAAAATTCCATGAAAGCAGAAAAAACAACAACCAAAAAAACAAAAAACCTGGCAGAAGAATCAACTTGTTTAGGAACTATGGAAATTAATCAAGGGCTATAGCACTCCAGGGAACATTTATTCAAGAAAACAACTAAATCTCAATAACAGTAAATTTTATGGCATTTTAACTTGCTCTATTCTCATGCTCCAGTCTCTAGTTCTGTGGTAGATTGAAACCTAACAGCCCACAATCAAGATGAAAACCAGTAGTGTGGTAGCCACTGGAGAGGGGAGAAGGGGGTTATAGTTCCTTCAAAGATTCTTCCCAAGGAATTGTCATTATTTGACCTGTATGATGGATCTCTAGAAGAGAATCATTTCAAGACAGTCTGTTTAACTTGGAGCTTGCCCACTGCCACCGTGAAGAGCCATTCCCCTTGGGACAATGCTTGTGGAAAACATTTAGAGGCAATTGTTTAACCTTGTGGCTGCCTGAGGTGGTGGGTAACTGTTGGGACAAATAATAGGCTAACCAAAAAAGCTTAAAAGGAAAACCTGAGGGGTGAGATGTTTGCAGGGTCTTTGAAAAGCTGTGACATATTCTTCTCAAGATTTTAGAATGCTATGTGCATGAGCAAGGCTTCGTGCATACCAAGATCTGTGTATATGTTCAGAAAAAAAACGAGAACGTCTTATGGTCTCACCTCTTACTGAACTTGAGGCTCCACAGAAAGTGAAGGCTAAAAATAAAATGATCAACTGTCTAGCTAAATATTGAAGACATGACCCAAAATAAATACAGATTCCTTCAGCAAAGACTGGGAAACTCATTAATTCCAGATAATTAAGGTTCCTAATGTCTAATCACTAGTTGAGCACTTAGCTACCTGAGCAGAGATTTTTGCAGACATGCATGAAAATTGGTTCAAAATTAGCTAAGAAAATTTACCAAATAAACACAAAAATAGCAACAACCACAAACCCTGAGCAAGAGGCAGAATTTGATTTTCATAATTGCCACATTATATTATTTTAAATGTCTAGTTTTCAACAAAAATTCTTGATCTTCAAAGAAAAAAGAAAGCATGGCCCATATATAGGGGAAAAATCAATTATAAACTGTCCCTGAGGAAGCTTGGACATTGGACTTTAAATCAGCTATTTTAAATATGTTCAGAGAATTACTGGGGATTATGTCTAAAAATTTAAAAGAAAGTAAGAGAATGATGTCTCACCAAGCAGGGACTATCAATAAAGAAATAAAAATTATAAAAAAAGAACCAAATAGAAAATCTGGATTTTGGAAGTATAATAACTGCAATGAAAAATTTACTAGAATGACTCAGCAACAGATTTGAGAAGGTAGAAAAAAGAATCAGCAAACTTGAAGATAAATCAATTGAAATGATCTGGTTTAAGAAAAAGAAAGAAAAAATAAACAAAAAATGAGCAGAGCCTTGGAGCCTTGTGGGCCATCATCATACATACATATTTATAATGGAAATACGGGAGGAGAGAGAGAGAGAAAAACAAACAAACAAACAAAACAAAAACAAACAAACAAACAAACCAGGAGAAAGAACAGTTAATGAAATCTCTGGAAACTCCAAATTTAGTGAAAAGTCTCTAACAGAGATAATAGCTTGAGAATTAAAGAGCTTTTGGTTTGTAAGAGTCAGACTTTGCAGAAGAGAGAAGGCCCCCCATTTTTATTTAAGACATACCATTTACACGTGGCATATAAGGAAACATGCATAATGATGTCAGATGTGTCCAGCTGGACGGAGAAGAGATTGGACCCCTTTATGGGTTGGCTAGCTGGAGGAGTTCAAAGCATTTGAAGAGCAAAATTATAGTTAAGATGTTACTGTGGGGCTTCGCACTTTACACCCTTTCTCTCAAGATAAGAATTCTGGTGGGATGTGGATGGAAACCTCAGACAAGTCTAAGGACACCTCAGTTCATCTGGAGCTCTGGGAAGTGTGCCCTGGGCCAATCTGTGGCTCACAAAAGAGAAGAAAAGGAAGTGCGGTATGTTTATGTGGAGAGGGTACAAGAGTTGGCTTGCTTATCCTCTGTCTTTCTCTATCCCGCAGTCTGTAGGGCTACAACAAATCTAAAACTGATTTTGCATGTCTTAGTGGGACCCTGAATGAGGTTCATCACTGAGAATGGGTGTGTCTGTCAGAGGATCACCATGGTGTGGAACAAGCGGACTCAGAGTAGAGGTCATGAGAGAAGGGCTGGATGAGATGTGGATAAGTGGCAGAGGACCTGCAATGCCATGAGAACTGGTGTGAGAGAAACTGCTGTGCCCCCAGGCCTTTCTGGAGCACCCAAGTGGCAAAGAGACAGATTACTCCAGTCTGACTTAGGCCGTGATCACTAAGAAAACAGACTTGGTGAAACAAACCACAGCTCAGGCAGACCCGTGAGGACAGAAATGACACAGGGACCAGTGACTTTCCTCTGATGTGAGGATGATATTTAATCCTCCCCCCTCCACACCCCCGGGACTTAGATTATTCTGTGAAGATTAAGAGAGAGAAAAGGGAAAGGAAGAGAATGTAGAGAGACGATGTTTTAAGCTGGAAGTGATTGAACACATAAGTCTCTAGAATTGCACAACTAAGTGTTCTGCTATCCTAGGAGAAGGGATGTTGTGTGCTATAGAGACAAATATATATGTATATATTTGCACATCTGGACTCTTGCACTGTGCATGTGTACCTGTTTAGATTACTTTTCAGTTAATTCCAAATTGCATGTATTTTGCATTATATGTGCATTTATGGTGTAAATTAAATACTCTGAAAAATAAAAAGAAATGTATATATTTTTTTAAATAGAGATTTATTGTACTGTTTTTGACAGAGAACGAGACAGAGAGAGACAGAGAGAAAGGGAAGGGCCCAGAGCAGCCTCTATTTCTGCACATCATCAGCCTTCGACATAGTTTCATTTTACACAGGAGGGCAGGGTGCTGTGCAGGGCGTGAACTGGGCCAGGGGCCTCCTGAATGGGAGGCACAACTCCATAAGCTGGGGGCCGAACTGGGGGTGTCCCACATGGGAAGCTTGCCTTGGCAAGAAACAAACTGGGGATCTCCCAGTGGGAAGCTTGCGCCAGAGAGAACTGAACTGGGGGCCACACCCCAGTTCAGCATATGGTTTTGCACAGGCCAGGGCTGAGGATTGATCCTCCAACCACGGGTCTGCAAGGCAAGCGCTCAACCCACTGAGCCATCCTGGCATCCCTGAGAAATATTTTTTGATTAGTATGGGAGAGTGCACCCACCATTCCATGTAAGGAGTCTATTGTATGTTCCTGAGTGAATATGAGCTGAGACATGTGAATAATCCATTTCATGGCTCTGCTCAATACATAAGGGCTTCTCAGAGAGTGAAAATCTCACCAAAAAAGCATGGTTCTATTGCTGAAGATACTTAACCCCAAATGCATGTCAGTTATTTTATTTGATGCTCAACTCAATAGACAACAATCTGTTCTAGCAGTGGAGCAAAAATGACCTCTGTGGAATTTACCAGGGGAGTGTGATAATCTTTAACATGGAGACTTCCTAAGGGATTCTTAAGGGGGTTTGCCAACATGTGCTTTCCTCTGTATGTGCCAGCACTTGAACATAACCTTAAGGTTGGTAAGACTTCATTGTAAATTCAAGTTTTTGGCTGACTAGCCAGAGAACAGCTCTAGACATACTGCCTTTAAAGAGCTTACAGTGGCTTTATGTTTGTGGGTTAATTTTTCTTTAATAACTCCCCAGATCAAGTTAAATTAATGTTTACTTTTCTCAAAAATGTTGAGATGATCACCCTAAATTAAGTCCAAATGTGGTAGTTTAATATCTTCTTATAACAAAGTACTAATGTTTGAGGGAAAAAAGATTGCCTTGTAGATTTAGTTTCATATATACTGGGGTCTCTCAAAGATGAAAAAACATTGAGAGCTAACTAGAATTCTATGCTGAGTTAAAGCATTCAGCTAGCTAAGTGCAGTTGCCAAAGCCTTGCGCAATGATCCTGAAGTGGGGACCATTGCAAGTGGGGCCCTGTTTCTAAGTCTCAGCAGACTTTAGAGTGTATCTGGGCATTTTTCCCTCTTCTGTGTTGGTCAGAAAGTCAAAAAGGGGAGTTCAGCATTGACTTTTTATTTATTTTAATTTTGTCTATTTAGGAAATCTTTGTTTCAAACTGAAGTCTTATTTTTTAAAAAGTAAATACACATACATAGCTTTTTTTTAAGATTTATTTTATTGTTCTTGACAGAGAGAGACAGAGACAGAGAGAGACAGGGAGAAGGGGGAGGGCTCAGAGCAGTCTCCATAGTTGTACATCATCAGTTTTTTGACATGGTTTTATTCCACACAGGTGGGTGGGGACCACACAGGACAGAAACTGGGCTGAGGGCTTCCTGCATGGGAGGCACATGCCCTCTTGAGCCAGAGGCAAAACTGGGGTGTGAGGACTGAACTGGGGGTCTCCTGCATGGGAAGCCCACCCCAGTTCAGCATATAGGTCTGCACAGGTCGGGGCCGGGATTCAATCTTAGATCCCCGGGGCTGCAAATGGGCACTTAACCCACTGAGCCATCCCAGCTTCCCCCAGGTAACATAGTTTTAAAAGTATAATTGTATTACTGGACTCCATCTCTCTGCACCTCCTAATTCTCTTTTCTCAGAGGAAAAAACTTTCAAATGCCTTCAAAAACAGCTATAAGAAGTTAGCAATTTTCTGGTAATTATTTCTATAATTCTAAATAACATATTGCTATGACATTTTTTTTTTCAGTTTTAAATCTTATTTCTAGACTTCCTACTATGGAAGATGAAGATTCAGCTTTCTTACCACCCACTTTACCCCAGTACACACCTTGGATCTTTAGAGAGCCATAGTTGTATAGAGGTGACCAGACACGAGTGGTAGTCAAAGGTTAAGGAACATGGCTATTTCCAAAATTCCATGACCTGGTGGCAGGAGTGAGGGAGAAGGTGGAATCAATACCTCAATTTCTTCTGCCCTTTGATATCTTGTTGTAGACACTGATAGCAGTGGGAGACATCTTACTGGCTAAACTCAACTACAAGCCAGGAGATAAAGGGGTCTGGGTCAGGCATTCTATTGAACGTCAGTTGGCTGAAGGCAAGATGGATACAGAGCAGAGACAAGCTAACACATGTTTTGTTTTCCCTTAAGTTAATAATTACCTCACTTTTATTGTTGTTTGTTTGCTTAAGTTTTCTATTGCACTGTAGAAACAAATACTGATATTTTGCCCTGATTTCACAATGACTAAGCACTCTTTGCCCTGAGACAACCCAAAAATAACAGGGTCAGTCTGGTTCTGGTCCCTCAAATAATAAAAACTTGAATATTTCTTGTAAACTTGGAGTCCCTAATAAAAATAACTTTATCCCTGATTTTTACTATGTGGATGTCTGATAAGTCACAACCTTTGTAAATGAGATAATCATGTGAAAAAATTATTATTTTTTCCATCATAAACAGCGTAATGTAAACTTGGTAGCTTGATGGATTTGGGGAGTTTTTTTTTTTCCTTTAAAAACTTGTTTTTAATTTTGTGGCCAGTCCTTAATGGATCTGACTTCCCTATGGTCTTTGCAGGTAACATTTTTCTTTCCTTTTTCTAAGAGCTACTGTCTCCAAGTCTTCTTCTGATATTACCTATCAGTAACTCATCCAGAAACTTGCTGACAGAAATGAAAAGTTTTCCTCAATATTTAGTACATTAGATATTCAATCAATTTCTACCCTTGGAATCTGTCTGGTTCAACCTCTCCAGAAAGTAAACAACAGTATTTGCCTGGGTGGGGAAAGAGTGATTTTTGGCCAGCACAGGGAGGAAGGAAATGATGGGAGAGAGGAAATCAGGTGTTCTAAATATTCCTTATACAGACTTCTGTAGTGATTGTGTTCTTTGTACTATTTCTGTTTGCCTCCAGTATGCCCTGGCTATCAGAGATGTTGTTTATTGGTTCTCTCTCTGTCCTCTTAAAAGTTAAGAAATTCACTTTTTTTTCTACTTTGCTAAATCACTTACTGTTTATTCATTTGTATTCTAGCTTCCAACATTTGTGTTGATCTCTTTTGTCTGCTTTCATTTTCTCTTTCGTTTTTTTTTTCCTTCTGTTTCTGGTGGCCTTTTCTTATTTTTTTCTTCCTCTCCATTTTTTCTTTTCTTTTCTTTTTTAACTTTTATTTGGTGAGGCTTTGGCAGGGAGAAGAGTAAAATACATGTGTTCAATTAACTTTATTTAATCAAATATCAGAGCTGCTTCTTTGGGGCACAAAAATACTAAGTTCCAGGATTCAGCATTCTTCTACACACCAGTATGTCTGGTCTGAATCAGCTTGTCTTAGATTTATCAAATGTAATAGTTTTGAACACTTTTGGTGCACACCTTACATTCTTTTGTGCTTTCCCCATCTTCTGCCCGGTCCTGCCTTACCCCCTGGTTTCTAGTTCCCTGCAGGGTGAGACTTGTAGCATGCAATTGTGTTCTGATAGTGCTTATTTCAGCCTCTGGGTCCTATCCTAGAATTTCTATGATACTATTGGGGGACACCTACAGAATCTCTGGACAATCATGCTTGGGAAAATAGAAAGTCAAGGGACGTCCATATTCATAGGGTCATCCTTGACCGATGAGGGATGAAAGTCAAAGAGCAAATGCTTCTTTCTTTTGTACTTAACAAACAGTTCTAAGAAGCCTTTCAAGAGATTTTACTTTTCTGTTTTTGCATCCAAGTCATTGGGGTCACTTCCCAAATAAGTCCCTGTACACAGACTTTGTTTTGGGTTCAACTCTCATGGGAACCTGAGATAAGATAGTTAGTATCAGAAATGACACTAGAAAGCCAGCCCTCACGGGATTTTTAGAGCTTGGTCACTCACCAATTAGATTGCAATAAAAACCTTATTGCTGGGTGTAGGTGGATGATGATTTACTCTGGCATGCAATAGCGTCACAATGACTAAGACTCATCCATGGTGGATTGGCATGACTTACTAGTGGAGGGAGAACAGTACATTATCTAGTAGTTATATCTTTGAATGGTGTGGGGCAATGATAATTATAAAGACTGTGGAATTGTATGAATTTTATGGATGGCTTTGGAGGCCTTGAGAAAAGAATGACAGGTGTGGGTCAGCCAACTATTAACTCAAGATAGAAAGCCTCCATGGCATAATTGAAGGAGACTTTTGTCTCCAATAGTTGACTGTGCTGAAAATTAGGACCAGGATCTAATGGTAAGGGAGGTGGAATTAAAAAGGAGGCAGAATGTGCAGCTTTGGCAGGTGTCCTATATCAATGCCAGAATTTTGATAGGCACAAATGTGACTGAGATCTAGGATAGGATGTTTGGGTGAACAAACATAAGAATCTTAAATCTTTCCAACCATTTTAAACTTTTAGATTGGAAAAAATAAATAAAAAGAAAAAACCAGGGAAGCTGTGACGGCTCAGCAGGTTGAGTGCTCACATCGCAGCCCTGGGATCCAAGGATCGAATCCCAGTACTGGCCGTGGCCCATGTGGACCCATATGCTGACCTGGGGTGTGCTTTCTACCCCAGTTCAGTTCCCACTGGAGCGAGCTTCCTATGTGAGAAGCCCCCAGTTCAGCTCCCACCCAGGGTGAGGTTCTTACGCGAAAGGGCCCTGGCTCAGGGTGTGCACCTCCTATGGGGAAGAACCCCTGCCCATTCCCACCCTATGCAGCCCCACAACAACCTGCGTAGAATGAAACTATGTCAAAAACTGATGACGTACAACTATGGAGACTGCTCTGGGCCCTCCCCAGCTCCCCCTTCTCTCTGTCAAAACCAATAAAATAAATCTTAAAAAATATTCTCCTTCTAAGGAGAAAAGCCTGTACCTGCTCGGAGACAATGCATTTGGCTTACCTGAGGCAGATGCCTCCACTCTTATCAAGATCTAACTCTGCAGATGAGTAATAAGGGTCAGGTATCACAGCAGCCCATATAGGGAAGTATAGTCCTTGATCCAAGAGAAAACAGCTTATACACTGAAGGAATTGCTGGGCCAGATTCATACATATGAGCAGAAACTACGGAAACATAAGGAAGGAGTAAATCTTGAAGAAACTGGACCATGAGAGCAGAATATAAGTGGATAAGGGAGAGCTTACTTGGGACTTATAGATTTGAAGTTTAAATATTATGTGAAGGACACATAAATCTGTCTAAATAGACCATTAAATCCTCCTTGAGCTAAACTTGGTACAATGATGACTTGAAGTAAATAAAGTAAAGATGCTGAACTGCCTTGGCTTAACATTGAGAAATGAATCAGAAAGTCAGGAAAAACTCTGAAAACCTGCCATCTGATGATGTTGCCCATAGCATCGCCAAAAGATTCCCTTTGTTTTTTATTGTTTGTTTGTTTGTTTTTACAGAGAGAGACACACACACATACACACACACACACACACACACACACACACACACACAGAGGTGGGGGAGAAAGAGAGAGAGAGACAGACAGACAGACACACAGACAGATAGAGAGACAGAGAGAAGGAGGGCCCAGAGCAGTCTCCATAGTTGTATGTCATTAGTTTTTAATATAGTTATTCCACTGGCGGGTGCAGGGCTGCGCAGAGCAGGTACTGGGCCAGGGGTTTCCTGCATGTGAGGCATGTCTCAACAAGCCAGAGTGCCTCCCACATGGGAGGCATAGCCTGAGCAGCAGCTGAACTGGGGGCCTTCCACATGGGAAGCTCACTCCAGAGAGAACTGAACTGGAATTTGATCCTCAGACCCTGGGGCTGCAAAGCAAGTGCTCAACCTGCAGAGCCATCCTGGCTTCCCTCCCTCTGTTAAGACAATAAGGAATTCACTGGTGACAGAGGACCCATCTTTGAGAAACTCAACATTCTCTATAAGCCATATTACCATGGAATTGTGTCTTAAAATATCAGTGGAGCTGATGGTAGAGGTCAGATGTGGTACTTGACTGTTAGAGAAAAAATGCCACTTAGATAGCAAAGGAAAGCAAGACCATAGTAGCCATCACGGTGCTCTGACCTGCAGTTATCTCTGGTGACAGTCTAATAGATCATGGTGCTCTTAGACATGAGGTAGCGAGAGAGCTATTTAGGATGTAACCCAACTTGCTAATATAAAAAGCATTGAATGATAAGTAGGAGGCTAATTATAGCCACATAGAAGAACAGTATAGCACCTTACCTAGTTTCCAGATTTAAGCCAATTCCCAGATCCCTTTGTTTGATGAGAAGGCCAGCACCTTTTGAGGAAATATTTTATAATGCAGCACAAGTGGCTAGGTAAATACTTCCCACTCTCCTTCCCGAAAAGAACCTGTAGACATTCATCAGGGTAACTCTATACCGGGAAAAACAAAACAAAACAGAATACTCAGATTCAAAGAGTTTTGATATAGTATCCAACTTAACACTGATACCAGAGAACCTCCAAACACTCATGAACCTCCAGATGGAGTGTGTGCTTTTGGAGGCCATGTGCAATCGAACTGTACAAAGATATCACAAGGAGTCCAATGGGTCTGGAACGCATTTTCTTCTTATTTCCCAGTCCCCAAGGGTATAATAGACACCTTTAGCACTGAAAGAATTCTCACCTTGGTTCCTTAACCAGTAGAGTAAGGGCCATCAAAGCAGGAAAGGCCAAGTGGATGCACCTGAAACTCCTCCCCTCTGTTCTACTGCATGTCAGGGGGAATTGCAGAGACTGGCACCATTATAAAAGACATAAAAGATATAGATGCTATGGTTACCACTATTTCGCTTTTCATTTTGCCTGTGTAGTTCCTGCAAAATCTGGATGGCTCATGGCAGAGTGTGGACCCTCAGACATAACTAGAGATTGTACCCTGGTGTCATGGATGTAGTATCTTTTACTGGTTCAGGTCAGCACAGCCTCTCACACTTGAACAGCACCTGTTGATTGGGTGAATGCACACTTCTCAATCCCCATCAAAAGGAAAGATCCAAAGTAGTTCACTTTCACACAAGCAAGACAACAGTATACATTCATGCTCCCACCCCAGGACTATGTAAATGCCCTTGTTTTCCACTACAGGGGCTTCAATCATGTTGACAATCATTAGATCACCACATGGCATCTTCTTAACTATGAGCAGGAAGTAGCAAGTACCATATATGTCCTGTGCCTGAGAGAGGGAGATGAATCCCATGAAAATTCAGGGATTTGCCCAATTGGTGAAATTTTTAGTGAACCAGTCATCTGGAGCCTGTCAGCACATTCCTTCTAAGATAAAACAATGAGAGGCTGCACTTCACATCTCCTATCACTAAGAATGACACACAGTGACCTGTCCCTAGCAGCTCTGCCCTTTGGTGACAGGAGATGAGAATATTCTTCTTTTACGTTTTTTTTAAGATTTATTTACTTGTTTTTATTGTTTTTGACAGAGAGAGAGAGAGAGAAAGACAGAGAAAGGGGAGGGCCCAGAACAGTCTCCATAGTTACACATCATTGGTTTTTCCACATAGTTTCATTCCACAGGTGGGCGTGTGGCTGCACAGGGCAGGAACTGGGCCGGGGTCTTACCCCGGTGAGAACCGACCTGGGGGCACTCCCCAGTCCAGCATATGGGTCCTCATGGGCCGAGGCTGGGATTCGATCCTTGGTCCCCGGGGCTACAACGTGAGCGCTTAACCCACTGAGACATCCCAGCTTCCCCAAGAATAGCTTAAAAGTTACCACAGAGGTCCTCTGGATTTCAAAGCAGGCTTTAAATTGATAGCTAGTTAACCTGAGTTTATTTTATTTTTTTTCAAGACTTCCAATTTTGCCAATAGCATTAAGACCAAGTCACAATTTTTAGTCCTAATTGCTCCCATAATTGCATATTTTTCAAGCACCACACTAATTATATATCCCATTGCCTCACTCTCCATTGCCACCTAATATCAAAGTGAAAGGCTTAGTACTTGTGATGCCCTTGCATGCCAGACATTTTCATCCCACTTACCACCAATAATTTGAACCCTATTGCTTTCATATTACTGAGTAATCTGGCACCAAAGTCCATCCCGAGTGTCTGCTGTCCAGGGCCATGCTTGGTGCCAGCTATACATGTGAGAGGCAGAATGCTAAAATGATCTCCAATGACCTTTGTCTTTGTATCATCCATATCCTTTGAGGGAGGGTGAAACCTGTGAGTAGTTACATTATATGGCCAAACAGATTTTGAAGATGTAAGTAAGATCCCAAATCAGTTGACCTTGTGTTACAGGATTATCCACGTAGGTTGCAAATGGCATTTATCCATCATCACTAGACCAGGGCTTATGTGTCCCTACATTATTAGGGAGTGCAATCCCAAATAGACAGCAGGAATAAGGGAGAAGTGGAGTGAGGCAGGGAAGGAGAAAATGCAATATGGGAGTGTATATTTTTCAGAGTTATTGGTTCCTTCATCTTGGGGAACTCTACTGACAGATATATAAATGATTATTTCTCAGGACAGTTCAGTCAGGCAAGAAAAGGGGAAGAATTATTTGTTGGTTCCTATCTTCCTTTGGTCAAAAGTCGGTCCCACTGAGTGTCCCTTACTTCCAAGTGTGCATGTGAAGACACTAAATGTGTCCTGTGAGACCTCACATATCAGTATTGGTGAGAAAGCCACAGAACAAGAGATGATTAATATGCACAAAGTGAGCTACTACTTGTCTGCTCACTTGGAGTTGGTTGAATTTACATAGAATTGGCTGAGCTGGAATAAAAGGCCAAAGGCCACAGAAAAGGGTAAGGCTGAGAGGATCTGAAGTGGCACAAAACGGTAACTGATATAGTAGAAATAATCTCTTGGTGTCCTTTTTTATGTAGACAAAACTGAAGAACTCGTTATAATTTTGTTATGTTTTGCTGTGACTTAATACTTTCTTTGACAGAGATCACTAACTGCAGTTGCAAAATCTATCACAATATTTGCTTTAAACAGGATATCTAATCCTGCTGGAGCATCTCCATAGAAATGTCTTAGGTTTTTCTGGGGCACTTCGATGTCCCAGAGCAAACTATTCACTGTCAACTCTTTTCTGAGTGAATATGACAGTTTTCTCTTAGAATTTGATTTTTTTCCAAACATGGTTTCTTATTTAATACAGGGTTTGATTTGAAAAATGTCTGAAGAGATAGATATAACTTTGATTTGTAAAGCATTCTCCAAGAGTAAACAGATTTGTAATATCAACCCTTCTGAAATTCAAATTCCACTGACTTTGCCTGTACTTACTTTGAAGAGTCTCCAGTTTGCTCCATAGTCTCTGGGGCCAGGGAAGAGGCTTTCCTTTGGTGGTTTTTATTATTATTACAGAGAAATATTATCTCAGAAGATTCTCAGAATATTTCTCCTCATATCTTCTTGACTAGAACAGCATCACCTTTTCTCCCCTAGCTGCAAGAGGGGCTAGGAAAGGTAGTCTCTGGCATTTTCACAGCTGATTATGGGAGGTAGGTTCTGACATGGGTGAAGAAGGGGAAAGGAATGGCTGTTGGAAAGACAAGCCAGCAATTATGTTTTTATGTTTCTTGTTTTCTTAATTTCCAACAATTATGTCTCTTTGAGAATTAACCGAGGTAACTTGGTTAAAACTGTAGATAGTGAATTTTCTCAGCCATAGATTTACAGACCAATTTTAGGACTGATGATTTCTACTGATGGCTCTTCTCATCCATTATGTGTTGATTCTTACTAGGGTTACTTTCAGAGAGAGACATTACTTTTAAGTTCAAGGAGTACCTTTCCCTTCCCTAAGCATTGATTAAGATAGGGGTCACAATTTTCTAACACTTTTGAGTCTGAATCTCTATTGTGTTTTGAGTTTGAAAGCCTATAGCTATTTTACACATTTGTGACTTGTTTGCTCCCTGAAGCATGGGAGCTTGCAACTACATAAAAAGAAATAAGTTGCAAATGGCATTTATCCATCATCACTAGGCAAATTAAATATAAGGATATACAGATTAATTTTCCAGAATGGAGACATTATTTCTTAAAGTACCAAACATTTTGAATCTTAATTATTTTGAGTAAAAATCTTTCTAATATATATCCCAGAGCTTACTGAATATGATGCAAACTTATCTCTGAAATATGGGGCAGAAGCATAACTACCTTTTGTTTCCCATTTATTAAGGGAAGCTTTCAGGAATATTGATGTAAGGCAGATCCACTATGGCCTATCACTTCTTGCTGCTGTACTTGCATCTATTTTCTTTTTCAATTGGCTTCTTTATATCTGCACTGGTTTTAGAACAGGATCACTGAACTTGAAAGACTTTTGTCTAAAATAGAAGCAAGTTGTATTTGACTTGTGTATTCTTCTAAGCTTTCCATTGGTGTCTGACTAGGGCAGCTGTCTAGTGAGATATGCCTGCATTTTATGTCCTGCCATCCAGAAAGGATCTCCTTGGGAAGGCCCAAGGGCAAGGGAAACCTTCAAGAACTTCAATCACCATTTTATATTTCTAAATGCTAATCATTCATTTGATGGAAGCCTGGAGAAATTTTATCACACAGTCAGTTAGTGGAAAAGCCCGGCAAGAACTCAGATCTTTGGTGCTTCACTCTATGTATGTAGAGATGGATGTCTTTGGGCATCTTGTCCAGTTTCTTCCATGAAGCTCCATGGGAAAGAGCCAGGACTTTGTCTTATTCATAACGATATTCACAGCACCCTTGGTGTACGTATTGGATGCGCAGTAAAAACTATTTTTTCTCAGTTTCCCTCTTGGTATATTTTTATTGTCATTATATGATTCCAAATTGGGTTTTGTTGTGATAGAAACTCACACACTTCATGTAATGAGGAAGAAGGGTGTAGTAAACTTGTGAGGTACAAAGGACTATGAAAATTAAAGCCTTTGAAAACAAACATCTTTGTAATGTTATTACTTTGTCAGGACAGAATGTTAGAAGTAGAATCTGTGTGGGCAGATCTGAACCTGGGGATCAAACTCAGAGAATTGTACTACAGAGAAGAAGCAAAAAAAAAAAAGAGAACTCAATGAACAAGGATGTCTTGGAGGAAGAGGGGAGTTGAAGTATTTTGTAGAACAGTAAGGAAATGCTTTCTTGTTGGGAGTAGGGTGAGGTGTGAACATTCTCCCTACTCTTTATATGTTTTCTGTGTGGAAGAATTTCAGCTAATGTTATCTTCTGGCCTTTCCTCACCTCTGAGAGGAAAAACAGAACAGCTCTGTGAAGTCTTTTCTTTTCTTGTTCAAAGAACCTTCTGCCTATTCCTCTCTCTGCCGTATCTTAAGGAACCTGCCCCTAAGGGGGAGTGCTGCAGTGGGTGAGCTGTGCCTGTCTAAGTCAGAGGTCAAGTTGGATAAGCCTACTGTGGCCACACAACAAAGCCCTGCCCTGCCACCCATGTGCTTTATTAGTAATCCCATTGATATTTTGTGCTCCATCTGTCTGCCCTCTGTGTCTATATCTCAGAGAGGAAAATAAGCTGTTAAAGATCAACTCTTAAAATCTCTCAGTAGTATGTTTTGGCTGCTGACATTAATTTTTTTTAAAGACTTATTTTATTATTTTGAGAGAAGGTGAGAGAAGGGGGGAAGGGCCAGAGCAGTCTCCATAATTGTATATCATTAGTTGTGACACAGTTTCATTCCACACAAACATAGAGCTGTGTGGGACAGGAACTGAACTGGGGATCTCTCACATGGGAGGTGAGAACCTTCACTACCGAGTCATCTGGGCAGTTACCAGTTGCTCTGTAGTTCAGCATATGGGTTTGCATAGGCGGGGCCGGGAATAAAACCCCAGAACTCACAATTTCCAGGTAAGTGCTCAACTGCTGAACTATCCTGGCATTCCTTGTTGTTTTTTTTTTAAGAATCTGGGATTTTCTGTTTTAAAACAGAATTACAGTACCTATTACCATTTATTGAGAACACACATGTCAGACACTATGTTAACTCTTTATGTATGTTATATTTCTGAATCCTCCCAGGAATCCTTAGAGGTAGGTATCATTATGATCCCATTTTATAGATGAAGAAGCAGTTTTAGAAAGTTAAGAATTTCCCCTTTGTTTAACATGGCTAATAAGCATTGGAACCAGCATTTCTTTTTATTTTTTTAAGATTTATTTTATTGTTTTGACAGAGAGAGAGAGACAAAGGTGAGGGCCCAGAGCAGTCTCTATAGATGTACATCATTAGTTTTCGACACAGTTTCATTCCACACAGGTGGGCACGGGGCTGGGAAGGGTGGAAACCAGGCCGGGGCCTCCTACACAGGAAACACACCTCGGGTGGGAGCCGAACTGGGGGCCTCCCATGTGAGAAGCACACCCCAGTTCAGCATATGGGTCCACATGGGCCAGGGCTGGAACATGATTCTCAGAACCTGGGGGCTGCAAGATGAGCACTTAACCCATTGAGCCATCCCAGCTTCCCTCTGGAACCAGCATTTGAACTCACTTTTATCTGATTTGTAGTTCTGCTCTTAGTCACCAGTTTACGTCTCCCATAAGGTTCAAGTGAAGGAGGAGGAGAACAAGAACGTGTTTCGGAAGAAGTAAAGAAAGTCCTGTGAAAGGCAGTACAGGCTAATATAGGGTGTTCCCAAGCAAAAAAGTTTGTCAGCTAGAAAACAGTGGTCCATTTGGTCCATTTGTATGAATACATTGTCTGCAATTATTCCGAGGAGGAATATTCCATGAAAAAAAAAAATACTGGTCTTATATTAATTTTTCAGAGAGCAATTTAGATTTCAGAATGCTTTTTTCCTCCATGTCACTCCCTGCTTCATTTTTTTTTTTCTTTCCATAATCCTTTTTCTGGTGTTGGGTGCTGGTCTTCAATAAGCTGCACCTGTCAATTCATGCTGATTCTCAGTGGCTTTGGACAATTTTTAAAACCCTCCTTGCCTAATTTTCTCCATTTCACACTGTAAGGTAATTGGCAATACTGACTTCTTTATCTGGGTGTGGGTTAGGATGAATTATATGACATTTGTACTTGGAAAGTGAGTGATTAAATGGTGAGCTTTTGTGTCTCTACAGTCTTTTTCATACAGTATGCACATTTAAATTTAAGGAGCCTTCACTATTATATTTCTCTTTGGAGAATGACTTCTTCAAAATATCTTAGTGCCAGTTGTGTAGTATGGAAGAGTGAAATCTTCCAATAATCTCAACTCAAATTTTCCTTTCCCACAATAATAAGACTTGGAGCATTTGTAATGATCTTTGCTGAGTAAGTCTCCTTGGGGGATGAATCAGTGTCTTCATTTCAAAACATCCTAGCAAAATGCCAACCCATTCACGGGTGGTAACTTGCAAAGTAGGGTCTTTCCCAGGCAGCTTGGAGGCTAACAGGCATGGGCAGGAGGAGAGTGTTAGGCATTGGGAAACGCTAACTGGAGGCTGCCAAACCTTATAGCAAACACTTCACACAACCTTCAGCAAATCCAGCAGGCCCCAGAAAAGAATAAAACAGGAGGCAATCTGTCCAAGTAGAGCATGAAGGATGGATAGAAACGAGGCTGGGAGGATTGGTTGTTAAGGATTTGTACACCTGCCTGGATTCTTGTTTTCCTACACACCAATTTGTTCAATGAAGTATTTCAACAGCTGAGTCAGGCACTTCAGGATCACTGAGGAGAGCAAGAATCTATGGGAGGGAGGCAGAAGCGGAAATGTCACACCTCACTGCTGGGGTTGAGGGTTACCTGCAGGCTTCTGTAGGACTTGTTTAACAATCCTTTGATTAGTATAGAGTTGTCCAATGGAAAACAAATGAATCACCCTGGGAGCTATGGCCAGTGTCATCTATGTGACAGTGGGGAACATGTGAAATGAAATACCATGGTCTTCTAGCATGACAGCACGTGTTGTGCAAACCTTTGCTGTTCTGTTGCATGGCTCTGTATTCCAGCTAATGTCATCACTTTGCCCTCTGTGAATCTTCATCCTAACCTTTAAGGCTGCTTTACGTTCTGATGAAGTGAATGTTTACCAAAAGCCTAGAAGCACAGACACAAAATTCCTCTAGTCAGCCCAGATAGCCTTTAGCTTTTCTAAAATACTGAAGTGTGACCGAGGAGTCGCACAGCTGTTTTCTAATGAGGACTTCCTCCAGCAACTCTCCGGCTCCCACCTCCCTGCCCTCCCTACAGCTGGCAATTTACCTCTCTTGGTCAGAACTTAGGTTTATTTTCACAAAGTAATGGTGTTTAATTGGTAATGTGTTGCAGCTTTTTGAGCATCTGCTAATCTGTGGTGGGAGACTTCAAAGACAATGAACTCATTTTTAGTGAATGTCAAATAGGAACTACTCTGTTATTATTATTTTATTTATTCTTTCTTCTCTAGGGAGGACATCAATTGGTTATGTAGAGTACATCCGCTCTTTAGCAAGAAAGGGAAATAGATGAGCAGAATGTTTTTTATCTTCTCAATAAACCAGGAGACAAGCCTTTCCTTCTCCCTCTTCTAATTTTTTATCATCACAAATTTGAATGACTTGTCCTTTAAAATTGTTTTTTATCCTTAGAATGTGAAATATAATTAAAAATAATTAGAGAACAAACCAATGTGGCTCAGGATAAAAATGAGGAGGAGCTAGGAGCAGTGGGGTTAGCAGTGCTGTTGGGTTGACCCCTCTAGGCAAGTACTGTCAACAGAAATAAGTTGTGAGCCACATCCATAATTTTAACTTACCTAATAGCCCCATTAAAAAATAGAAAAGGAACAGGTGAAATTGATTTGAAGAATATATTTTTTTAACTCAATATATCCAAAAGATTATATTTCAGCTTGTAATCAATATGGAAATGATTGATGAGATATTTTGTATTACTTTGTACTAAGTCTTCAAAATTTTATGTGTATTGTCCATGTGCAGCATAATTGGAATTAGCCACATTTCAAGTCCTGCAGTTTGCCTGTGACCACCATATCGATCACCCTACTCTAGGCTATTATCAAGAGGAGGTGTCTCCCTGGCCTTGCTTCAAAACTCAGAGCCCAGATCTTATGGAAAGTCAGGCTTTGCTTGTGTATTTTAAAAGCATGTTGTTGGTTTTCTTTTCAACTTTACTCTTCATTTCCTTTTGGCTCTGCCCACTTGGAATAATATCCTTAAAATTGATACTGGGTAAAAGAGGTTAGCGGTAACTGGATTGTTTCAGGGGAGAGGATCAAAGCCAGGCTCTCTATCTGGATGGTTATCTGTGTATTTTTTTCTCATGTGGGAGGTCCTCTAGCTGGTCTACCATAGGAAAAAAATGTTTATAATGTAACAAAGTCTATACCTTAATTACTAGTCTGAGCACAGAAATTCACACCAGAGAGTTGATAAATAATACACACTTTTCCACTTTAATTTTCAAGAGCAGTGTTCTTTTTCCACATAAAGAGGCGCTTTACTGGCAGGGATCATGGTGTAGAAGGCAGGCTCATCCCTGTGAGTTTATGGAGTGACTAACATAATGGAATGGTAGAGCTAGCCCACAGGATCTCCGCTGCATCCAATTGTCCAGAGTTCAGGGAGGCTAGTAATCCCTGACTCTCCACACCCCTTTATTCCTTTATATCCGAACCCCTGATGGTCTTCCTCCTGACCTGGATTCACCTCAGTGAGCCATTCTGCACGCAAATCCTCAGAAGAATCCTCCAGAGATGCAGTGTTCAGCATGTCATACCATTTATTTAGCATTTAGCACAGTTAGCACCTTTTTAAAGAGCATTTCTTTATGCAATTGGCTTGTCTTCCCTTGAGAGTGCAGACTATTTTCTATTTCTGTGTATCCTCCCTGTCCAGCACAACAGTTTGTTGCCAATGCTGCTTTAATGGGGACACAAAAGGGGTCTTTGAATGGTTATAGTTAATTCATTGAATATCTAGTAGTTAGCACCTATTGTTTGCCTGACTCTGCTGAGTGCTGGGGTCTCAAAGATGAATCAGCTACACCTTTTGTATGCTCAGGATAAGCAGCGTGATAAGTGTTAGGACAGCTCATTGAGCTCCTTTTCCCTCTGTCCAGCCGTCCTCAGCCACCTCAGGGTAGTTTAGAAATCTTGCTCCCTGCTCCTAAAGTCCCTTCAGCATTCATTCATTAGTGCATCTACCATACAATGAGCATTAAAAAAAAATCTAGCTCTTTATTATTAAAAACTTTCAAACATACAAATGAGTAGAGAGCTGAGTGTTATGGTCCCTCCCTGCTTTAATAATTATCAACATTTCGCCATTCTTTTAACCTACATTCCCATTACTGCCCCGCCCTTATGTGTTTGTTGAAGAAATCAACTCAATTATTCTGTTTTCATAGTCTGGTATGGGCTGAGTCTACCCCTGTGGTGTTTTTACCATGTTTTTCTATCCCTTGTAGTCCTGTCAACTGGCAGCTAGATCTAGAGCCCTGATTATAGCCAGGTTCTATTTTTCTGACAAGAAAATGTCATAGTGGTATATCTCTAATTATACCATACCCAGAGGCACGTACTGTCCTGTTAATACTATTCATATATTCTCACGGTCTGTTTTCTTGTCTTCCCCGTTTGACTTGCTAGTCCTTGAGGAGAGGGACTCCTGATTCTTCCCGGCTCCATGCCCGTCCTCAGTCCAGTAGCTGAAGAGTCGGTTCTCCTAAGGGAGCTGGGAAGGGCTTCCTGTAGGACGTGTGTCTTGAAGCATGAGCAGGTGTTTGTTAGGTCGATAAGGGGCAGACATTCCAAGGAACAGACTGTTGCTGGAAGCAACACCCGAAGGAGGATATCAGACACTCAGACAACTCTTTAGATAGAGGAAGATTAGCCAGCGGAGCACCCAGGGCTAACAGCACCTAAGCACGCGCTTTCGTAGTTAGATTCCTTACAGCTTATATAGCCTTTTCAGTGTCCACATGATTGGAGCGTGATTCCTTTGTCTAGGGTCTTAGGTGTTCCTCGTGACTCCAGGTGGGGAAGGGAGTTTCGGTGAGACTGTAGGGGTTCCCAGACCACTGGCTCTGGCTATTTACAAATCCTCTTCTTCTTGTGTTGCAAGAGTCTCCAGGAGGCCAGTCAGAGATCTATAGGGTGTGGTTTGTCTATAACCAGCGGGGTCAGTCATTCCTGGAGGCCCTTTCTTCTGTAATCTTTTAACGTTCCTCCTCTCTCAAGACTGGGGTGAGCTCAGTAGTCTGCGTAACCCTCATGGGTGTGGTCATGCTGGCACCCAGGAGGTGTAAATAATGCAGTGACATTTATTAATACTTTAACCCTAGGGGTTCTGTAAGGGCAGAGAGAGTATCTCACAAAATAGTGCCAAGGCCACTTCTCTATTGTCTTTGGGTTAATTCCAGCCCCAATAGGAGATAGTCAAGGAATTTAGAAAGTTCATGAACCTCAGGCAAGCGTTTGTGGGGGGTAGTGCTAGAAGCATGATGGGGACTGGGATGAATCACGTCACAGACATCACCAACCCATTCATCCACTCATTCATGGAGAGAGAAGAGCAGACACCTTGCAGAGGGACAGTTAGTTCTAGACTCAATTCTAGCTCTGACTCTAACTGGTTGAGTGACCTTGGGCAAGTCCTCTAACATTTTTGAGCCTCTATTTTTTTTTTTTTAATCTGTGAATTGATGATATTAACCCTTCTCTCAAAGGCTGATTGTGAGGAGTATGTAGGATCAGACACAGTAAGCAACTAATACGGTAACTGGTGCAGCTTAGAGATCAGTGCATGCTAATTCTCTTCCTTCTGTTCCACAAACAGAGGGACTAGTGACTACAAGGCAGTGTGCCAGGCAGGGGGCAAACAAAGATGAATCACACACAGACCGTCCTCTGGGAGCCTGCAGCTCAGTCACAGAGGAGATTGGGTAAATGGCAAGTTCACAAATCATAACAACACGAGACAGAGAGGGCGAGGTGCTGGGAGAGATGGAGCTAAAAGACCATGGGCTGCCCATGTTCTTGCCATGCGTATCTCTGTGTGAGCTGGTTTCATCCAGGGCAGGCGGTGCCCTCACTAGATTAAAGCATGTTCTGTGTCTCCTGTTATAACATGTTTGAGTCTCTAAATCAGGTGTTGAAAGAAAAACAACAGAGAAAACTTTTTTTTTTTTTTACCTCTGTGAGGTACGGGGCTGTTCCCCAAGATGACCTGACCACATCCCTGACCTAGAGATGAGGACACACCTGGTTGCTCTATTTTTGCCATAAAATCAAAGCCTCTTGGGGAGGGTCAGGTCCTGGTGCAGTAGCACCCAGTTCTTTGGCTCAGTGACCTCAATCTGATTGGTTTCATCTGTGATGCTACTAAGTAGAAAGTAGAAACCACAGCTCGAGCCTGGAGATAACTGGGAAGCATCCCCTGCTGTCACACACGGGGACTGTGAGGGGTACATCCTATTCCACAGGGCCAGAGGCTCTGAAAGCAGCCCTTTCCCTTGTGAAGCAAAAGCTACAAAGACACTGCAAAGATTTGTCTCCAGGCAGCGCTAGAACCTCCTTTTCTGGCACCGGGGGTGCAGGGTGGGGGTGGGGTGGGGAGGACTGCTGCTTGTGCCGGGATCTCTGGCACGATCTGAGGTGAAAGGGAGCAGGGACAAGTGGCTTCCCTGTGAAAGCGGACCTCCCCTCAGCACCTTTGCGGGAGCCCCCACCATGGAATGCCCAGCTGGTGCCACGTCGATGAAGAGTGGGCAGCTAGGAGGACAGATTTTGTGTGTGCGTGAAACCTAACTCAGCGACCCATCTCCACTGCCTACATTGTGCTCACACTTGGTGAATCTGACAGCCTGTGGGTTTCGGCTGGATTTGTAGCTTTATTAGGCATGGCAGCAGCTGACCGGGCTTTTCTTTTCCTTTTTATCTTGCAACCCGAGTTCCCCTAGCTAGTCTGAAAACGCCCAGGCTTCCCTTTTCTTTCTAACACTCTTGTTAAGACTGTGAAGTGTGGCACACTAACTGAAGAGATCAGAGAAGAAATATATAGCGTCATGAAGGGGACACCCAGGTAACTATCACACAGATGGGGAAGTAACGCTCTCAGAACCACGCCCTCCTCCATATGCCCCGTCCCAGCCGTACCCCTCTGTCCTCCCTGGTTTTTCTTTTTTTTTTTTTTATCTTTTTACATTTATAGAGAGAAATTATCTTTTTGTCCTCAGTGCATATTTATTTCTATTTTACTTTTTGACAGATAGAGAGAGAGACAGAGACAGAGACAGTTAGAGAACCGAACTGTGGGAACTCCCCAGTTCAGCATGTGGGTCCTGCCTGGGCCGGAGCCGGGATTCGATCCTCGGTCCTCATGGCCTCAAAGCGAGCGCTCAACCCGCTGAGCCGTCCCGGCTTTCCCTGTC
>PVKE010012996.1:0-37342 GCA_004027555.1 Craseonycteris thonglongyai
GGGGGGGCTAGTCAGGGTGGTCACAGTGAAGAGGCTTAAGCTGAGATTCTGGCATCAATACCACCAAGAATAGAGGAAAGAAAATTCCCAGGCAAAGGTTTTCTCTGGGGCAGAGGGAAGCTGGCAATTCAAGGAAGGTGGGAGGAGCTCAAACACAAGGAACAAAGGATAAAATGGAGAAGGCCAGGTCATGCAGAATTTTATAGAATATGGTAAAAACTGTCCTTATCCTAATTTCAATGGGAAAATACTGAAGTCCATGAGCAGGGAGGTGACATGTCCACATCTGTGTTTAAAAAGTGATCATGATCACCTCTGTTGTACCCCCTGAAGAAACTAAAACTCAGAAATTAGGTAACCTGACCTATATCCACAGAGGAATGTATGAGCCAACTGGTATTCAGACTCCAAAGCCTGTACCCTTCCCACGGCCGAGAAGCAGAGACAAAGGTTACAGCAGCTCCAGGGTGAAAACTAAGATGTGTACAGGGTTCTCCTTCATGCCCTCCCCCACTGTCACCTGTGTGGCCCCAATCCTGAACTAAGTGGTGGAACAGCAAGACTCTCTCTGCCCTCTTTCCTCTCAGTTGCCCTCCCTGCCTGCCCTGCCCACCACGTCACCCCCACAACCTTCACTAAGAGAGGTAAGAAGCCAGAACAAGGCCTGGAGCAGGTGGGAGCAGAAACCTTGAGAGCCCAGACTCCAAGTATGAAGGGAGAAGAGAAAATGAAGGGCCTACTTAAAACAACTTAGAGGAGCGGATACCAAACTTCTATACTGAGATAGACTCTAGGTGGAACAATCCCTAAGCAACAGAGCAAGGGACATGGAGTCTCTTCCTATGAGAAATCACATGGCCTTGGGAAAGTCGCTGGTCCTATTTCATATTTAGTTTCTTTAGGATCTGGCTTCTTCTGTCTGCTCTGTTAAGCAGTAACACCTCTAACTTCCTGCTCTCTTCCTATTCCCGTATGTACATATGATCCTCTATTTTAAAGAAAACCTATCTAAATAACTCATAAGCATTTTAATATATAATTGCTGGTTACCTTAAAGTCTGTATCAACTAAGTACTTTTAAGGACTATTTACATTTAACCCACCAGTATCTACCAGTAAAATCAAAATATGATTCTTTGTTGCATCGAATTCTAAAATTGTGTACTACTAGGTTATACAATTTGTCTTTTTATGTATCTTCTCTCCCCAGCTAAACTACCAGAGATCGAATATTTCCTAGAATGCTCCAATATATTTTTCTTTTCTTTTTTTTAAGATTTATTTTTTTATTGTTTCGACTGAGACAAGAGAGATGGGGGAGAGCCCAGAGCAATCTCCACAGTTGTACATCAGTTTTTGTTAGTTTTGTTCCACAGGTGGGCGTGGGGTCATGCAGCTCCCACATGGGAGGCACGCTCCAGGGCAGGAGCCGAACAAGGGACCTCTCACATGGGAAGCTCACCTCAGCAAGAACTAAACTGTGGGCACACCTCAGCTCAGCATATGGGCCCCAATGAACCCGAGCCAGGATTCAATCCTTGGACCCCAGGGCTGCAAGACTAGTGCTTAATCCGCTGAGCCATCTCGGCATCCCCAGATTTTTTTTCTTCTTTTGATATTTTTTTTTTTTACTTCAACTTTTTTTAAAAATTCATTAGCATCCCCTAGAAATATTTTAGTTAAATAAAAGAAGAAGCAGCCTGACGATATGCCTGGAAAAAGAGATTATAACCCACAATCAAAAAGAAATTCAGATCTGGCTCTTCAATTTGACCAAGATGTAAACGTAGTCAGTCTTCCAAAGTGTTCTTTGCTAAGGCATTTCAACTCCTACCTCACTGTCCCAGCAATTTTAATAAGATACTGCCGTTTTTCTCTCTTGGCCATATAGTATAAGGAAGGGTTTCATTTTTCAAATATTTATTTTTATTGTTTTTGACAGAGAAAGAGAGATACAGAGACAGAGAGAAGGGGGAGGGCCCAGAACAGTCTCCATAGTTGCACATCATTGGTTTTTCCACATAGTTTCATTCCACAGGTGGGCACAGGGCTGCACAGGGCAGGAACTGGGCTAGGGTCTCACACCAGTGAGAACTGAACTGGGGGCACTCCCCAGTTCAGCATATGGGTCCACACAGGCCGGGGCCAGGATTCGATCCTCGGTCCCCAGGGCTGCAAAGTGAGCGCTTAACCCACTGAGCCATCCTGGCTTCCCCAGGAAGGGTTTCTTAATGTGAGCTAATTGGTTGATCCGATTTCCTATTATTCATACCACATTAATTTTCTAGATTTTAAATAGATTCCTACCAAGTCTATCATGCACTATTAAAGTCTGTGATGCAATATTAAGTTGATACCACAATGAGTAATTTTTAAAGAAATTATGTTGCAATTATCATTACCGTAAACAAAACTATGCAGCAAGAAACCCCAGTTTACTTCCCCAGTAGAGACTTCAGAATCCTCTTTTTCTACCTGTTAACTGCTCTCAGCTTCTGAAAGGCTCCTATTTGTGGTGAAGAAATGCCTAGAAAGGACCTTGACATGTCATCTGGCAATACGTTTTCTTTTTTTCTTTTTTTGGGGGGTTAAGGGTGAAAAACAACAGAAATTTATTTTCTTACCATTTTGGCGGCTAAAAGTTAAAAATATAATTGTCAGCAGGGCTGTGCTCTCTCCCAATTCTATAGGGATGAACCTGTTCCATGACTTTTCTTAGTTTCCAGGATCACTAACAATCCTTGGCTTATAGATGTATCCCTCCAACCTCTGGCAATACCTTTTCAAGTAGCTTTTGCAAAATTATTGTTTAAACATGATGGTTTAAATAATACTTTTCAAAGTTATTTTTAAAATGTATTTCCAGCTAAAATGCCACCAAAAACTCTTAAATACTGAGGGCAAATGGGCTTACAAGTATTTACGGTAGTGTACTTTAAATATAATTTAGAACTTTTAGTAAAAAGAGTTTTTACTGAAAGCCACAAAGACACAAAGCCTCATGGGCACAGTCAACAGTTTAGTGGTTACCTGAGGGTAAGTGGGGAGGAAGGAGGAGCTAAATATATGGTGACAGAAAGAAAGCTGACTCTGGGTGGTGAACACATATTGTAACACATAGACCAAGTACTGTAGAATTGTACACCTGGAACCTATGCAATTTTTACTAACCAATGTCACCCTAATAAATTTAACAATTATAACAAAAAGAGTTTTTAAAAAATTGCACCTCTTTGTTGGTGATCGGAATGGATAGGAAATAGTTGGGTTGATAGTCTTTGTGCTTTTTTCCCCTCTTCTTTATGTGATCTTTACTGATCCATTCATTTTCTTTACTTGTCTCCAAATTTATTTGAGGTACATCAGTGACTAGAGGAAAAAAGTCAAACAATAATATATCTAATGCATTAAAACAAAGATAATATAGTCATAAAAAAGGAAACAAGCACTAGATGAGTAGTCATAATTGTAATCATTCATAACTGTCATTTTCAAATCCGAAGAGATAGAAAACTCTTCTATTAAGGACCTCACAGTAAATATTTTAGGCTTTGCAGATCATATGGTCTCAGTCAGAAATACCCAAATCTGTTGTAGACAAAACACAGATGAATAGGTATAGCTGTGTTCCAGTAAAACATTGTTTAAAAGCAGTTAGCCAGCTTTTGGCTCATGAGCCATAGTGTAGTTATCTCTGATCAAAAGCATAACTAACCACCATTCTCTTTCCCCTGACATCGTTTTCATGATACTAGAAAAGATTATTTTTTATCCATAATGTATATTTGTGGCTCCTACCATAAAACCACTTGCAGCTGTGTCACTCAGAGTTTGGTTTGTGGCCAATGTCATACCACAAACTATTTGTTGAAAAATTAAGAGACAGCTTTAGAAACTTGCATAGAAACTAGGCAAAGTAATTTTGTCTATTGAATTTTGATTTCTATTGAACGGTTGGTCATTTTTTACATCACTTTTCTAATAATTCACTTTTTGTTTTTTGTTTTTTTACAAAAGAATCCATTGGCAAAACATAGGAAATTAAAAACAAACAAACAAACAAAAACTGGTCCATTTGAGAAGTAGTTAGCGCTATTCTTTTTAAAGTTATCTTTGAAAGACTTAGTTACCAATATTCACAATTCTAATTATGAAGCTAAACCCTCGGAGATAATTACTAAATCAGTGTGAAATGCCACTGTCTCATTTTTCACAGATCAGGAGCTTCCATATATATGCATTGAGTTTTCAGGCTGTATCTTCTTGAACAGTAGTAGCTTACTGTTCAAAAGGGGTGTCTCATGGAGACTTTGTAAAACCACAAATATATTTCTGAGGTATGATTTTGGAAAGGGGTGGGACGAATCACCTTACTTACCTTCAGTTCCATGAGATTGGTTTCATCTTTGGATCAACTCTAATTGACCACAGTGACCACCTGCATACAACGTCTTAAGGACTATGGGAAAAGTCACAGCTTAACCAATAATATAATTTATGTGTGCCTATGCAACACTGACCTTACTAAATCTCTTACTTACATACGATGAAACAGGAGATCAGAGAAACTTTTAAAAATTGTTCAATGTCAGAATCAAGTCTCAGAGACCTTTTAACTCTCTCTTTCTAGCTTTCTACTGGATCAAACTGTTTCTCTACTGCAGTTTTACATAAGGAGTTACTATAATACACACA
This sequence comes from Craseonycteris thonglongyai, assembly GCA_004027555.1. NCBI lineage: Eukaryota > Metazoa > Chordata > Mammalia > Chiroptera > Craseonycteridae > Craseonycteris > Craseonycteris thonglongyai. The sequence continues at coordinate 4,696 of PVKE010012996.1, forward strand.
ACCAAAAAGAAACATTTGTCCTTATTCTGTTGCTCTTTGAAATACTAATAGTAAACCATTTTTAAATGGATGTCACAAATAGTATATTAATGCTAACGTCTAAAAAAACAGTAGTGTTTTTAAAATTTAAAACTAGGAATTTGTAGAAAGACAGGCTTTCTAGGACTAACATATATTGGTGAAACCTGGAACATAAGGTGACATGGGTAACAAGTCTGACTGTATAATTATGAGGTAAGTGTGTTTGCACAGCTGTTTCACTACTACATTTCTCAACGATATGCCTAATATTAATGTGGCTGTGATGATGGATCTTCACAGAGAATATATATTTAAATTTGCAGCATTCCCATCTGTATTCTCAGCATTGGCTGAACTGCATCATATGATGCCAGTAAATGTTGTTTCCTATGTAATTTTTTAATATGAAAAATCAAATCAATATGTTGATGAGCTGCTTATAATTTTAGATATCTAAAAACAGTTCCACATCTGATTGGAGTAACAGGAATTAAGTATACTAATTTTAAACAGAAGCCACAAAATATGCTAATGAAGAACTACATATATTTTAAATCATAAATACATTTCTACCCCACCCCCATACACTCTTAGTAAACTGGTACTCTGGAAATGTAAACCAATCTTAATATGATCTGGAAGCAGTGTGTGGGTCGGAATCCTGGATTCCCCACTAACTAATTGTGTGATCTTAGATAAATTACATGAGCTCTCTTTACTTCAGTTTCCTGCCCTATAATTTGAGGATAATAATATAGCTACCTCATAGGGTCACTCTGAGGATTAAATAAGTTAATACATGAAAGCTCTTAGACTACTTCCTGGTGTAAAATAAGCACTATTGTTAGTTATTATGACTATTAGATACTACCCAGAACTAAACATAATTAGGGAAATAAATCTATAGCCACTAAGATCATTTAAGAGGCTCCAAAAAGAAACAGATGATTTATGAACTATCCATTGTTTTTCATCATTCAGGCCACTCATAGATCTATGAATAGGAAAAATAAAGAACAGTCTTGAACAGTTTGTTAAAAATTAAACATATTTAAAATTTTTTCAAAAGCAAACCACTTGTTTTTTTTAACTTGTGTCTTTTCTTTTTTCTTAAGATTTATTTATTGTTTGAGAGAGAGACAGAGAGAAGGGTAAGGACCTAGAACAGTCTCCATAGTTGTACATCATTAGTTGTGACATAGTTTCATTCCACACAGGTGGATGCGGGGACACATGGGGAGGGACCTGAACTGGGCAGCCTCCCACATAAGAGGTAAGCCCCAGGTCAGCATATGGGTGTGCATGGGCTGGGGACAGCATTCAATCCCTGGACCTCACAGCTGCAAGGCCAGCACTCAGCCCTTTGGGCTGTCCGGCATCCCCTAAAACACCAGTTTATTAAAGTAGTTTACAAACCAATTCTAAATAAGTTCCCAGCATCCTTCCTCCTATATATCATTGTCCAAATCAGGGCACAGGGCTAATGCCAAGCAGCACAGGAAGCTAGGCCAGGGGTATCTGGCAGTTATCCATGTGAAAAAAGTAATCTGCAGAAGGAAAGATGGCAGGGCTGCTGGCAGAGCAACAGCCAATGTCTGTTTCAGTCCTGTAGAGGCAGCTCTAGATAGTGAAAAGGGCACTGACCCCAAAGAGCCCGTTCCAATAAGCACCTTTCCATCAAGTGACATCATTTCTTTATCTGAGAACTTAAAAAGCTGGCCGAACCTTGGAGACATAGTTGATTCTAGGTCTGGAGCACAAAATGTACTAGAGAAACTTAGAAATACAAACATGCCTGAGACCATGTCAGAAGGTCTCTAGAGACAATTTGAAAGTCCATCCTCATTGGCCAAAGATGGGACAACATGAGCACCAAATAGAATAACTTCAATGGTGTAAAGTATATCAAATAAGTTTAAATCCAACAGTTCATAGTAATACTCAAAAGAAAAATTAAAACCAAAAACTCGCAGCTCATTTTTGGAGTAGTCTAAAGAACTACTATTCTAAAAATCTGATTATAGAAGGGGGCGGGGATCAAGCATTTATCCTATCTTTCCTTAAAACCAAATAGTCATAGAGGAAATCAAATAGCTACCAAAGTAAAGTTCTTCCTTCTAGAAAACTTCAGCAAATAAATGCAAAAGGACAAGAGTTAAAATATCACCATTTTGAAATCCTTAATAGAGTAGCAGATCAACCCAAAGATCATCACTGAAAAATCCATGAGATGGAAAGCCGACAGGAACTTTAATAATGGCCACACCAGGTGACAAGATGAAAAGCCACTGACCAATCTTAACATCACCAAAAGGCAAGACAACCAAACATCATGTGTCTCCCAATGTTACACAATAGGAAATTCAAAACACTTTTGTAGCATTCTGGTCAACATTCCAAAACTTAAATCAAGCCTCTTAATATAAGTACCACCTCACTGGAAATACAAAGGACAGAGAAATAAGTTAAATGAGCATAATATGGGTACTTATACACAACCTGATTTCTTCAACAATAAACACATACACATGCCAAAAAAAAAAAAGAGAGAAAGAAAAGGAAGAAAAGATCTATAGATGAAAAGAGACTGAAGAGATGTAACTATCAAATATAATGAGTAGACTTTGGTTCCTAATTCAAACCAGTTTTTAAAATATGATGACAACGAGAAATGTGAATACTAACAGAATAATTGATGACATTGGGAATTACTGTTATTTGTTGAGTATCTGTAAAGGATATTTTGGATATGCTTTTTTTTTTTTCATTCCCTATCTTTTACAGATATTTTGTTGATAGTTTCCTTTGCTGTACAGAAGCTTTCTAGTTTGATATAATGCCATTCATTTGTTTTTGTCTTTACTTCTCTTGCTTTTGGGGTCAAGTTCATACAGTGCTCTCTGAACCCAACGTCTATAAGTTTAGTACTGATGTTTTCTTCTATGCAGTTTATTGTTTTGGGTCTTATGTGGAGGTCTTTAATCCATTCTGAGTTAATTTTGGTATATGGTTACAGTTCACAGTCCAGATTCATTCTTTTGCATGTGGCTTTCCAATTTTCCCAGCACCATTTACTGAAGAGGCTTTCTTTTCTCCATTATATATTTTTTGCTCCTTTGTCAAAAATTACCTGTCCGTATACTTGTGGGTTTATTTCTGGGTTTTCAGGTCTGTTCCATTGGTTTGTATGGCTACTTTTCTGCCAGGACCAGGCTGTTTTGATTACTGACACTTGGTAGTATAGACTGAAGTCGGGAGCTGATGCCTCCCGCCTTATTTCTTTTTCGTAGAATTGCTTTGGCTACTTGGGGTCTTTTGTGTTTCCGTATGAATCTGATGATTTTTAAAAAATCTATTTCTCAAAAGAGTGTCTGTGGAATTTTGATTGTAATTGCATTAAATCTGTATATTGCTTTAGGTGATATGGCCATTATAACTACTTCTTACAATTCATTAACATGGAATATCTTTCCATTTCTTTGTATCTTCTTCAATTTATTTTAATAGAGTCTTATAATTTTCCACGTAAAAGTAAGAAGAGGCAACCAACCAAATGGGAAAAAATATTTGCAAACAATGCCTCTGATAAAGAACTAATATCTAAAATATAAAGAACTCATACAACTCAACAACAACAAAACAGCAAACAATCCAAATGAAAAATAAACAGAAGACCTGAACAGACACTTAACCCACAGACATACAAATGGCCAACAGATATATGGAAAAATGCTCAACTTCACTAGCTATTAGGAAAATGAAAATTAAAACCACAATGAGATACCACCTTACACCTGCTAGAATGTCTATAATCAACAAGACAAGGGATAACAAGTGCTGGAGAGGCTGTGGAGAAAAAGGAACCCTCACACACTACTGGTGAGAATGTAAACTGGTACAACCACTATGGAAGGCTGTATGGAGGCTCCTCAAAAAATTAAGATTAGAATTACCGTATGATCCAGCCATCCCTCTTCTGGGTATCTACCCCCAAAAACGTTAAAACGTTAGTTTGCAAAGATATGTGTATTGCAATATTCATCGCAGCACTGTTCACTGTGGCTAAGTCATGGAAGCAACCAAAGTGTCCTTTAATAGATGGCTGGATAAGGAAGTGGTACATGTACACAGGGGAATATTACTCAGTGGTAAGAAAAGAAATACAGCCATTTGTAACAACATGGATGGACCTTGAGATAATATTAAGCGAGATAAGTCAAACTGAAAAGATCAAGAACTGTATCACTTCACTTATAGGTAGAATATGCAACCAAAAATAACAAAGATGCATGGACACAGTCAATAGTATAGTGGTTATCTGACGCTAAGAGGGGAGAGGGCTAGGAGAGTAGGGAGGGGGCATTAAATACATGGTGATGGAAAGAGAACTGACTCTTGGTGGTGAGAACATAATGCAATGCATAGACGATGTCATGTAGAATTGTACACCTGGAACCTATGTGATTTTTGCCAACCAATGTCACCATAATGAATTTAGCAATTAATTTTAAAAATAAAATAAAGATACATATTAAGTATTTACAAATAAAATGTCTGCAATTTATTTCAGAACAACCCAGTGAGAAAGAGGTGAGGAATACATAGGGTTCATTTTAATATTCTACTTCTGAATATGCTTGAAAGCTTCTACAGTGAAATTATTACACTTACACACACACACAACCCAGGGGCAGGCATAGGACAGATAATCTCTATCTAGGCTCACTTCTCATTCTAGTTTTCTGTGGTCTGTGATAAAGGTACTGTCAACTGTATCAATTAGGACATTTAGTGGTGAAATTAAATAAAGAATTCAATAAAATTAACATAGTAAAAGAAAATCCTAAACCTACATTCTAGTTTTTCTTTTTAAATTAAAAAAATATATTTTATTGTTTTGAGAGAAGGTAAAAGAGAAACAGAGAGACAGAGAGAAGGGGGAGAATCGAGAGTAGTCTCCATAGTTGTACATTATTAGTTGTTGTTGTTTTTTAACATAGTCTCATTCCACACTGGTGGATGTGGGGCCATACATGCTGGGGGCCTCCCTCATGGAAGGCGGGAACCTTCACCACCATCCTGGCGGTTATCAGTTGTGCCACAGTTCTGCATGTAGGTTTGTATGGGCCAGGGCCAGGATTCCATCCTCAAACCTTGCAGTGGAGCAAGGCAAGCGCTCATCCTGTTAAGCTATTCTGGCATCCTCCATTCTAGTTTTTCTTTATTCAGACTGCAACTATCAACGTACTCGTGGGTTATGAAATCAACTTGGAATATAATAAAAAAGTACTTTTTAAAAATTGGAATGGAATGGAATTAGTATAGACAGCACATTGCTTATGGTAAGTATAAGTGTTGCTTCATGAAAAGTTGAGTTTTTTGCATACATATGTGTACTGAGTAGCAATGTAAGCATGTATTTCTTACTGTGAACATAAGACATATAATTTTTTCATGTCTTTTACTCAATATGAATAATACTAAGAAATATACTGAACATGGCAATTAAAAAATATTGAAGCTTGCATCATTTTATATTGTCTTATACTTTCTCTATTTAAAACTAAACTAGCCTCCTTATGCATAGAAACTATTTTTGCCATTTCAAGCATTTCATAAGTTCATTTTGCAGATATCCAGAGAAGGAAAATCTGAAGGTAAATATAGCTAATTATAATGTATCACAACTCTTAACAATTCTGGTATTAGTACATCTATCTTAAGATAGATATAGTAGCACCTATTCATGATACTATACCCACATTGAAGGTAACACAAATGACACACTTGGAAACAAACATTTGGGGAATTTTCTTACTGGCAAGATTCTCCTTCCCACTATGTTTTTGTTGTTAGCATTACTTTCCTCATTGCTCTGCAATGGTTTCTATCAGCAAGAATTTCTTGGCAGTTAACTCACAATTTCCACCCCCCCCCCCCCCAAAGGAAACTGAAAGGACCAAAGGCAACCAGCTACTTGAGAATTTTAAGGTTGTTGTCTTCCATGGAGCCATTCACCTGATTACATTTTCATGTCACTAAATGTGAGAGAAAGCCCCCAATCCACTGGAGTCACAAAATAACTGTCCTGTGTTTTGAACACAAACACTGCTACTACATCTATCTTAAGGTTTAAGGGTTCACAACAAAATTCCTAGTTTTTGTAAATTTCTATAAAAATCTCACCTCATAAAAACTAGTTAATTTCTGGTTTGCAAAGAATTTTACTATCTGTTCCTTACGCTATTATAAAAATGAGAAAACAAGTTGTCCCCAACTAACACATTTCAAAGTTTTAACAAGTAGCATTTGTACATTATTTTACATTTTTAATCCCCTTACACACATTACCTCTTTTGACCTGTATAGTAACACTATGAGGTAATGAACAGGAAGGAATTATGCACATTTCACAACTGAAGAAGTCCAGCTCACTTAGTTTAAATGTCTAAGGTCCCACAAGAAGAAAAGGAAGTAGCCAAAACTTAAAAACAAGTTTTCTGTTTCTTCTTCTATCACACTGACTAAGTTGGAACTTGGCATCTGAAATATATCTTCCCATGTAAGTATTATACATAATTTAGAGTCTAGAGACTAACCTACAAAGACCACATAGTCTGAACTATCAAAAATTGTATCATACTAATAGCTTAAAATGGACCCAAGCCCCACAAACATCATTTCTTTTGGTAAGAAATGTACCATATGGGGAAGCCAGGATGGCTTAACGGGCTAAGTGCTTGCTTTGCAGCCCCGGGAACCGAAGATCAACTCCCTGCCATGGCCCATGCAGACCCATATGTGGAACGGGGGTGTACTTCCCATACAGGAGGCCCCCAGTTCGGGTCTCACCCCCCGGTTTGGTCCTTGGCTCCAGGGGTCATGCCTCCTATGCGGGAGGTCTCCAACCCAGTTCCCACCCTGCACAACCCTGCCCACCTGTGTGGAACAAAACCATGTCAAAAATTGACAATGTACAACTATGGAGACTACTCTGGGCCATCCCTCTTCTGTTTCTCTCTGTCAAAAATAAAATAAATCTTTAAAAAAACAATGTGCCATAAACTTCAGAGAAAAGATCCGTATTCATATAAAGAATTGGTCAATCTTCCCAATGCCCACGCTCTGAAGTAGCAGCTGCACCTTTCAGAGCAGGAATGGACTATAAAATCACCAATAAACCCCCTTCCTTCTTTCTGGTCCCAGTGACCATTGTTTCTCTTCACCAGTGTAGATACAATAAAGTAGCTACAGAAATACTATTTGCTGGGAAAGCCGGGATGGCTCAGCGGGTTATGCACTCATCTTGCAGCCCCAGGGTCCAAGGATCGTATCCTGGCCCCAGCCCGTACAGACCCAAATGCTGAACTGGGGTGTGTCCCCAGTTTGGTTTTCACTGGGGCAAGCTTCCTATGCAGGAAGCCCCTGGCAAGTTCCTGCCCTGTGCAGCCCCGTACCCACCTGTGGAATGAAACTATGTAACAAACTAATGATGTTCAACTAAGGAGACTGCTCTGTCCCCACCCTCGCCCCCACCTTTCTCTCTGTCTCTGACTCTCTCTCTCCCCACTCTGTCAAAAAACTATAAAAATAATCAGAGAAAAAAAAAAGAAATACTATTTGCTTTCTGGATGGTAGTAGTTTCGCTCTCAATTTCTAGTAGAAGCAGTTTATTTCATATATATTAGATATGTATAAATCAGAAGTACCTATAGCTGGAACAATGAACAGGTTTCATATCTTGTCCCAGTCTAACTTGCAAGCACGCCAATGGGAGAGATTTAGAAACTGCAGCAGGGATAAGAGGAAGAAGCATGGATTGGGGAAGTGCCCCCCATGGGCACATAGGCATGATGATTCAGGAGCATTTCTTATTTTATATCCAAATTAGAAAGAGTAATGAAATCAGAAAGAAGTGACTGTACTTTTTAGATATATGCATTTTATTTGTTCAAAAGATAAGAGTATCAAGAAGAAAACATGATTAAATCATTGCTATTCTTGCCTCTCATTTCCAAAGGGTAGCTCCTTCTATGTAACAGATGTACTTATTCTTCAAAGGACGGTTTCTCATGAAGCAATGAAACACACAAAAGCTGTTCTCTACAGGCCAGCTGTAGGGAAAAGGTGGGAAACTCATGCCTTTACTGAGCAAACACCTCTTTATCCTTCTTTTTCCTCTTGGATTATGGAATACAGAACAATGACTAATAGGATAGCAGATATTTCACTCATTTTAAGTGCCCCTCTCTCCTTACATCTCCCCAAAAATATAATCCAGGTTTACTGTATCAAAAGACAGTGTGGTAGAGAGCAGTGTGTTTTCTGAGACTGGCTGTGGGTCAGAATCACATGGGATGTTTAAAAAATAAAAACATAAAAGGGTTTCCTGGCCTATCTGACACAGAGGTGGAAAAAAAGGAATCTTTACTTTTATGTAAGTCCACAGAAAATTCTGATGATCAGTTCAATTCAAACACAGTTAACACAGAAGAAAGAACACCAGACACTTCATACTTTTCCACCAGGCCTCTACTCTTGTCAAACTTCTAGGAAGCCTTCCAGGACACCCACTACTCTCACATCCAGGTTAGATGCCTCCCCACATACATACTAGTGTCATGTACTCCCACGGAATCCTATGTGGAGTTCATCTTACAGGATTATAGCTGTTGATGTATTGGCTCCCCAATGAAGCTATGAGTTTCTTCATGGTCATGTGTTTCAATATTGTCATGTGTTTCAATGGTCCCATATCCAGTGATAATACCTGGCACTTGTCAGACATCCAATAAATGTTTATCTAAGAAATGACTAATGAATCAGAAATCACAGATTCTATAGTTTTGTTCAATTGTGTGACTTTCATTAATTTAGTTAACTTCTCTGAATCTCAATTACTCTTCTCAAAAATGAGGAGACTGAACTACATAATTTCTTATGAAGCTTCCAGTTACAAACCCCTAGTCAAGATAAAACTGTATCAAAGCACAGCAAGGTTCTACGTAAGTGCACAGTGAGTAGCAAATCGTATGTAGTCAATAAATATTTTTGGAATACATTGGTACTTTTCCTAGTCACGAGTAACCTGGATAATAGACAAATCTCACATTTTCAATGGAGTAGCAACAAACATCATATACAGTACTGCTTTTAAAATGGCAGGAAATTCAGAGTTAGATATTTATGTAGTTCCGGCAGTATTTCAATCAAGTAAACACTGGTTCTCTAAAGTCTATGGATGGAGCTCTCAAGGACTAATAAATTTAATAAATGTACAATTGATTAAAAGTTTAACTGTTTTCAACACCAGCTTATTAAACTCCATTAGTCTGCCTTGTTCACTGGTGGCGTTCCCAATTTCTACCAAGTGCCTGGCTCATACTCAAGGGCCAGCAAACACTTGTTAGATGGATGGGTACTGCTGAAATTAGCAATGGCTCCAGAATAAATGAAGGAGGTTATGAACTATGGTATGTTCTGGCCCATTATGTTCTGAAGTTGCTTATATCCTACAGAATGATATGGCCCAAAATTTTGTGAGATATATCTCATTATGTGTGATAATTCTGACAATAAAATACCAACAGATAACTATTAATGAACAACCCAAACTCAAAACATGACAAGTATTTAGGTAAAGTAATTTATTAAGAGAAATGTATACATTTATTTATCACTAAATTTACTATTCATTGCTTCTAAATACCTACTTATTTAGCAAAGTACTTACTTCCATAATCATCTTTAATATCTATAGTAGCAAATGGCATATCTACTAGAGAATCCCTAATATTGGCTTCAAATTCTTCTGCCATTTCCTTGTTTCTTGACATATTTTCACACTCACTGGAATTTATTCTTCCTTTAAGATATCACAGAAAGAAAGATGTATTATTTATTTCATATTTTAAACCAAAACAACTCAATTAACTGAATTCAATATAAACAAATATCTGTTAAGAAATGGTACAACTTGCACTTAAATATATTATATAACTATTTACACTATTTATGCCATAGTCTACATTTTCATAAATACATTTTTATGCTAAACAACTTTAATAATTTTCTAAAACACACTACTCAACTCAGGGTTAGATAAACTAAGTGAATCAATAATATACAAGATCTTTTATAGCTGTAGTCATATGTTCTTAATTCTAAACCTGTATGTTTTCATAAACCATCTGAAAATAAACCCACAGCTTTTGTCAGTGTTTTTTATGTTTATTTTTAACAGTATCACTATGTGCTCTCATTTGTGTAAGTTCTAGCCTTTATTCTTTTTTCAATAACGACTTAAATATTTTTCTCTATATTACATTAACATTGGAAAATTCAGTCAAAATACATGGCTGTAAATATGCTTTCTGGAAATTCAATGATTAAAAAAAATCAAAAGATCTTACAGTTTACTAGGAGTCTAATCATAAACTCACAACTATTTGAAATGTATAAGAACAAGTAAATATTTCCTATTCCTATGCTTGCATTGAAAAATACAAATACAGTCTATATTTAAGCAAAAGCTTTAATAGATAAATACATAATTACATATAAAGAATCATCACTGACCATGTATCTTATACTTGTAAAGCTAGTAGTATTTGTACAGTTAAACATGCACAAGGCTGAATAAAAATCAGAATGAAATAAAATAAACCTAGCTTTTTTCTCTATTAAATTCTTAATTTAAGAAATTAGTAATTCGAAGAATCTAATGTATAGCATGGTGACTATAGTTAATAATACTGTATTGTACACTTGAAATTTACTAAGAGAGTAGACATTAAGCAGTCTAACCAAAAAAATAGCTAACACATGAAGTGACAGATGTGTTAATTAATTTGATTGTGGTAACCAACAACAGTTAGAAAGCAAGAGGTATGGGAATCATTCTGGCTCTACCAGAAAGAGAATCATGCAGTAACATTGGTGAGAATGGTGGCATTTGGGTATGGATGCAAGGCAAGCTAGCGGCTGTAACAGAAAGGGTTTGAGAGTAGAAATCAAGAGACAAATATTCTAGTATTGGCCCTGCCTCTCACTAGCTGTGTGATCCTGGGCAAGTTATATGAACTTTCTAGGCCCCGGTAGTTATCACTTAGATGACAAAGTCGTCCTAGTTGAAAAATTCTAAATCCCAGCTGCACATTAGAATCACCTGACAACATTTTTTTTTTTTTTTAATTACCAATATCTGGTCCCACCCCAGGCCAAGTAAATCACAATCTCTAGATATGAGGCCAGCCTCCAGTATATTTTTTTTAAGTATGCAGGGTGATTCTAATGTGCAATGGGAACTGCCCCAGAAGATCCCCTTTCATTTCTTCCATGTTAACAGCTGAGAACACTCAGCTTAAAAGTAAAAATTCACATGAGACATTTACCATCAGGGAAACAGTCCTGATCCCTAGCTCAGGGCTGAGTGAGGTAATCCAGTCTCCTTCCCAGTACCAAGCACTTCTTCCAATCACAGTACAAATACATCATGTTATAGATATCCACTTCTCTGTCTTCCCCATTAGACCCTAAGCTAAAGGGGTCATATTACATATGGCCCAAACCATGATTCTTTTGAAAGTGAAATGGGGAGCTATTCATAATTACACCACTTTCAGTAAGTATGATCACCCTACTCTAAATTCCTTAAGTGCTGTCTTTTACTCTCCTTTGATTCCTCAATACCTAGCACAGTGGTGTCAGCTTAGTTGGTGATCAATACATTTGCAATGAATGAATAAAGTACACACTTGGGAATGATTAATAAATCACTCAAACTATACTGCATTACAGTTATCTCAATGCCAAAGGGGGAAAAAAAAACCCTGGTGTTTAAAGGCATCGTAAGGGGCTACTAAGCTATTTCATATGACAAAAATAAAAATTAAATCATAACATGACCTGTTCAACATCATTCCCCATCTTGTTTAAATAAAGTTTATATATACTCTTGAATTCAATATTATGTCAAAATCAACAGGTGTGTAGAATGTGCAATACAGACTATGTTACATTAAATTATAGAATTGAAACAATTTTTGAAGATATGAATTATTAACTCAAGAAGAAGAACATACCACTTCCAAGTAACTCTTGAAAGAACTGGTCAGTCTATCTATAGCGCAATGTTTCTTAACAGGATTCAAAGCTAAAAGCCTTCCTCCAGTTCTCTAAACTTCAGTGTTTGGGCAAAGGCTGACAGATATGAATTAAACACATCCATCATAACTACACATTCTTTTACAAAAGGTATAAATATTTTCCTTTTGAAAGACTGCCTTAAAATAACTGACCCCCAAAATAAAGCATTTAAATGATAAATTGATTGTTTTGAGTACTTAAAATTTGTTCTAACAATAGTCAAAATAAAATACTTTTGTATAACTCCAAATAAAAGTAATGCTGCTAAGTGCACTAGTAACAAAGATGAGGTGAAATTCGCAAACTACTACTACTAATAAAAACATAGCAGCTAACATTTTAGCTTGTACTATATACCAGATACACCGTAAACACTTTACAAATAGTAACTCAATCCATACAACCATGCTATCAGGGGAGTAAGTACTGTTATTTACTGATTTTACAGAGTAGCCAATTAAGTAACTTGCTCAAGGTTACAGCTAGGTCTTGGTGCTAGAATTTAAACCCAGTCACTGCCACCAAAACATGTCCTTTCAAGCAACACATCTTACTGCCTCTTAACATACACAGTTTATAGTGCCGTAAATTGAGGTAATCCTTTCAGAAAGCAGTCTGGCAACAGATCAGGAGCCATGAAATATCTGGGTATCTATATATGTCAACATAGATTCATCACAGCTTTGTTTAAACAAAAAAGAAAAAGTGGAACAGATTAAATGCCTAATAATGGGGAAATGGTTAAACAAAGCATACTCACTCTAATGACAATTAAGAACAATGGCTATGAAAACTACAACAACAAAAGTTTTATTTTTATTGTTTTTGACAGAGACAGACAGAGAAGGGGGAGGGCCCTGAGCAGTCTCCATAGTTGTCTGTCATCAGTTTTCGATGTGTTTTCACTCCACACAGGTGGGCAGGGGCACACAGGGCAGGAACTGGGCTGGGGCCATCTGATTGGGAGGCACACACCCTAGAGCCAGGGGCCAAACAGGAGGGGGGGGGGCGAGAACCGAACTGGGGCCTCTCACATAGGAAGCACACCCCAGTTCAGCACATGGGTCCAAATGGGCCAGGGCCAGGATTCGATCCTGGGTCCCCAGGGCTGCAAAGCGAGCATTCAACCCGCTAAGCCATCCCAGCTTCCCCAAACACTGGCTTTTTAAAAAGCAAAGATAATATTGCATATGCTACACAATTACAATTATGTAGTCAAAGTCTAAAGGACATAAACTGGTATTCCTAAATGCTGACATAGTTGTATACAACATATGTGTATTCTTCCACTTTTCACTCGTCAATGTTTTAAATAGAACATTACTTTTATAAGAAAACAGTTAATGAATACATTTAAAATATATTGTAAAACCATACATTAAGAATACACTAACAATGTAATGTAGAATTGTACACCTGGAAACAATGTAACTGACATCAATTAATGTCACCCCAATAAATTTAACAACAACAACAAAAAGAACACAATACTCAAATACAACTGCACTGAAGCAAGGGACTTACTTCATCATAGACAAGCCAATAGAGGGAAAAGGAAAGACAGTTTGCTCTTTGTCACACAAAATGCAAGTTCCTATTTGGATAGTAAAACAGGCAAGACTCTTCTATTCACTCTACTAGGTATACTCATATATAGTATGTATAGTACTCAAGAACCAGTGGAAAGGGTTAGTTAGACCTGCTACTTAGACCTGGCTTAGCGACTAAAAATAAGTAGCATCTTACATCTGGATAAATGCTGAGAACTGTGTGATAATCAACAAGTCACTTGACCCCCATGCTTTAGCTTCATTATAAAAAGAAAAGCACAACCGAAATTACTATACAAAAATGGACAATATAAGTTAAACTACCTGAAAAGGAATGTAAGGAACCTCCAAAAACATCTTAAGCTTTGTTAGCATGAGTAAGGAAAAGACCCAGATATGCTATCTCAAAAACACAAACCCTCTGAGCGCACCCACAAGGCCTTAATGATTTCATTCCCATACAAATGCACTAGGTAACGGCTATCGTATAATACAATTTAACAATTAATTTTTTTTTTTTTTTTTTGCGTATATACTACAAAGAGCTGTAAGAGCACCTTATCTCTAATGGCTTTTGGTCCCTTTCACCTAAAGTCCAACCTCTAACTCGCTCTGCGCACTAAGTTCAGTTCGCAAGAAATGCTGACCTAAGTTGGAAATTAATTCTGAACTCTACTACCGATTTGGCGCCAATTTAATGAGGCCATTTCTACACCTGGAATAAAATCCTAAAAGAAACACTGGGGGCGGGGTCAGGTCTCATATTTGTGAAGTAGGATAAAAACCAAGCTTTTCTGGGTTTTGTGGGCCACAGGCCGTCGGAGGATGTGCGTTGACACGAAGTCTGTACTAAGGGTCACAAGATCAGAAAGAGAAAATAAAACTGAAACCGGGGGTGCAGGTTTCACACGCCTTCATACCCGTGGCCAACAGCAGCACCGATCACACCCCGGCTGCATTGGATTTCTCGGTGCAACAGAGAGATCTGCCTTGACGGAGGGAGAGGAGACCTGGCGCGGGCGTGGGGGCGCGCTCCACGCGCAGGGATCGCCGGCGGGGGCCCTCCCAGGGGCCGAGCGCTGAGCGGGGCTCACGCCGCCAGGCTCCGCTCTCCCCACCCGGCCCGCTCCGCAGCCCCGGCTCACCCGCTCCGGGGCTCTCCTTGGTGGCGGCGCTAGCGGGCCGCGAGTCTGCGCCGGCAGCGGGAACAGCGGCCCCGGGAAGTGGCCGGGGCCCGGGCCCGGGCGCGAGGCGGGGCCGGGGGCGGGGGCGGAGGCGGGGCCGGGACCCGCGGGGCGGCGCGCGGAGGCCGGGGCCGCAGCCGACTGCTGGGGCTCCGGTCGCGGCGAATAGGCCTGCGTAGACCCCGAGCCCCCAGAGCCGCAGTCCCCGCAGACGCTGCATGCCCAGGCCTGGCACCCGGAACGAGCGGAAGGGGCCACCCCAGTGTGCCGGTGATGCCCGGATCGACCCCTGGGTGGTCAAGTCCCCGCCTCCGCCCCGGAGTCTGGCGACCCCCTGCGGCCTCTGGCTGCCCTCGGTTATTTCCCGTGGCCCAGCCTGTCCAGTCCCACGCTTTGAGGGGTGAGGTCGGGGCCTGGCTGAAAGTATTTCCTGGCCTAGGGTCTCCTGAGGATCCTTGTGTTTAGTTTGCAGAGAGCTTTTCAAAACACTGAGTTCTGACTACAAAACATTGGGAAGGAGTGAGTTGTGCAGGAACAACACTTTGGCCATTTGTATAGTTAGACGTTCTACTTGTTCTGCTTTTTAAATTTTAAGCCCGATGGTGGCACTCTCAAATTATTAACAATGGTTTTGTGCCTACAGATTAAATGGGAACCAGCCACTGGTTGTTGCAAGTTGCAACACTGGTGTGAGTGAAATGGAATAAAAAGCAATTTATTAAAAAAAAACTTTTGACTTGAACAGAATTCTACTGAATTTTTAAGTGAAAACACATTAAGAAAATTAGCTGCATCTCTCAACAGATTAATCTAGCATCTTTTAAAAACTAATAACACTTATCTTACATGCATCCTAGAATGTGGACAGAAGGGCAAAGATCTCAGAACAACCACAATAAATATACACAAGAAGTCATAAAACTTGTTACTTTCAGATTAAAACAATTCTAGCAAGTTGAGTATTTGGTTTGCACACCATAGCAATTTTGAACGGATTAGAGAGACACGGTACGTTCCCCGAATATTTATTTAAAACTTGATCTTCCTCCTGAGGTTGAGCAGGTGAATAAGACAGATCTTTTTCTTAAGGAGTTTACCACCCAGAGAAAGAAACGTAAGTAACTACAATAAGTAATAAACTAAAAGCTGCAAAAAGTAATCCATATTAATATCGAAGGGGATCAGAATATGCCATCCCAAAACATGTCACTTCTGCAGAAGGGGTATTTTGACTTCAAGGAAGTTAAGGAACAACAGAAACTGGGAGAACTTTCTGCTTTCCCTTTTTTTGGCCTAAAGGCAGGGCATAAATTTCCCTTTGTAAAATGACAAATTTCCATAACAAAACTATAACAACCCTTACTAAACAACCCTTAGTTACCACATATGTCCTAGTCATCACCTGAAAGCAGAGACTGTCTTAACATCTTTTATATTCCCAAGTGCATAGAGGTTACCCAGCGAATAATTGTTGAATGAATGAATAAAACTCTTATTAGGTATGTTTAAGTACTCAGATTTGTTTAAAAAAAAAATATATATATATATATATATATATATCCCCAAATAAGTTTCAGAAAAAGAAATAAAATCATGGGTAACCTTAATGTCCTAAAACTTCATCAGCCTAAGGCTAAGAATTCACTGATATTACCATTAATATCAAAATTTTATAGCTAAATGAACCTACCTTTACCTAGTGAAATTTCTTAAAAAATACTTCTGGGGTTCCAAATGGTGTCTGTCATCACTCATGAACCATTCCAGGCTGCTGCCTATCCCCTGTCCTTGCCTCACTGAGCTCCCCTGGTCCAGTCTTCTTTTCCGGAAGTCCTCAGCCCTCTTCAGACATCAGCTGGCTTACTGGTAGTTCACCTGGCCATGGTGGATCCACTCAGTCCTCCGGGCAACAATCTCTTGCAAATTAGAAGACCAATTCCTCCCCAGTGGAATATACTCCACTTAGGGGATAGGGCTGGGCTGGTGATGTCACAGATTATTTGGACTTCTGCGAGTGACAGAATTCAATGAGATAGTGAAACAGGAAAATTGATGTGTGTGTCTGGGATATCCAAGGTTCTTTGTCTTGTGCACTGGAAGAATGAGGACGAGGACTCCACAGGAAAGGTTAAGCAGAAGTTTATTGGAAAGAAGTAAAGCTCTCAAAGCGAGAGGGGACATCCAAAAATGAAATGCCGCATTAATACTACAAGTCACTGTTTTTAGACTCTTTATTGCATCTGAGGCTTTTGTTCTTATCCTTGGGTTGGCATGCCTGGATAATTGAGTTTAGGGAGTTTTGAAATGAACCAGATGGGGGTCTAGGCGGCCTTGGGTCTTCCCATTTTATCCCATTTGGTGCTTTCTTCCCCAAACCCAAGGTCACATTTACATTCCTTAGATGAGAGCATCAGAAGGCCCAGCGTTGCATCTGCATTTCTTAGGTACGGGCATCATGGTTACCCATGCCGCCCTGACTGCCTCAGCCTTGTTCATTGGTCCTGTCTCATTTTCTTCTCTGAACAGGTCACCCTAACTGCTGTTAGGGTATGGGACGACGACCACTCTGGCTGCTTCAGGCTGAAATGGGGCGTAGTGGGGATGCCAGCAGCTAGGGCCCATCCAGAGGTCTATCTGAAGGGCTTCGGTAGATAGAGGAATGTACATAGGACTTTGGTGTCAGGACTAACTGGAGGGGATAATCTTGGTCCCTGAGTGTGGACCGTGAGAGCCATTTGAACCAGACCAGAGGGATTTTGCATGTCGGAAGACATTGCAGACAGCAGCAAGAAGTTATTCCTACAACGAGAAATAAAAGGAAAATTAAAAAGATCTCTCCTAACCCTGATAGGTTAAGGAGTCATGAGGTAAGAGAAGAGATCAAGACTAAACAAAACAAACAAACCCTTCAGGGGAAGCTGGGATGGCTCAGTGGGTTAAGCGCTCACTTTGCAGCCCTGGGGACCCAGGATTGAATCCCGGCCCCGGCCTGTGTGGACCCATATGCTGAACTGGGGAGTTCCCCCAGTTTGGTTCTCACCGGGTGAGACCCCCCAGCCCAGTTCCTGCCCTGTGCAGCCCCGCTCCCACCTGTAGAACGAAACTATGTGGAAAAACCAATGATGTGCAACTATGGAGACTGCTCTGGGCCCTCCCCTTCTCTCTGTCTCTGTATCTCCCTCTCTCTTTCTCTGTCAAAAACAATAAAAATAAGTCTTAAAAAAACCCAACAACCTTCAATTAATTGTGAGTTATCTGACATTAAAACTGCACATTTAAAAAAATTCTTTATACCCATAGTTATGTCTTAGTAACAGGTAATCTATGGAAACTCGGTTACAAGAACAGCTTCTCTGACTTGTCTTAGTTCCTCCCCAATAGCACGAATGGCCTGGGAGAGGGCACTTAAAGCTTTTGCCAAAGAGCAGGCTAGTTAGTTCAGGGCAGTAGTCATGGCTGGCACTACAAAAAGGGATACGGAAACATATTTAGCTGGGCTAAATAAACGTATATCGCTATCACAACCAGAATCTAAAGCAAGCTCCCTGGTTCTGTGGTGTCTAACTGGAGAAGGGTGGATCTGGGCATCAGAAGCCCCAGGGTTATATTTGCATTTCTTTGGTATGGACATGGTACCGAGGCCTCCCTGACTGCCTCAGCCTTGTTAATTTATCCTGTCTCAATAGCATATTCCTTTATACATGACAGCACTATTTCTCCCAAGAACATTGTGTACTTGGCAAGGTAAGTGGATTGAAAGTTAAAAAAAATTTCAACTGAGTAAATTTTAAACATGCCATCGGCTTTATTAAATGATTCATGAATTGATCAGCATCCAATCTAGCAGATAGAAAGGAGCTCCGAGGAGCTGTACAAAATGAAAGACTTCCAGGCAGAAGGTGTAACAAGGTAAAGAAGAGAGGGGCTGCTAAATGAGGCTGCCCAGGGCAGCCATAAACAAGCGGGCCAGGCACCCAACCATCTTTCTTCATCTCCCTCAGCTTCAATGGAAGCTTGGAGAAAGGTGGGGAGGGAGCTGACGGATGTAGGTAGAATCAGGGCTAATGAACTGCAATTGATAAGAAGGGAAGCGCTGCAAGCTGAGGATGTGGGCAATTAGCCATAATGGGCTGTGATTGTAGGGGAAAGAAACCCTCCTGTCAATTGGGGGGAGGCGGGAGGGGATATAAATACAGAAGGAGGGTGGAAAGGCATGCTTTTTAGTCGGGAAGTTTTTTGGTTTTTTTTAAGATATTATTTTTATTGTTTTTGACAGAGAGAGAGAGAGATGTAGAGACAGAGATAAGGGGGAGGGCCCAAAACTGTCTCCATAGTTGCACATCATTGGTTTTTCCACATAGTTTCATTTCATAGGTGGGCATGGGGCTGCACAGGGCAGAAACTGGGCCAGGGTCTCACCCCGGTGAGAACCAAACTGGGGGCACTCCCCAGCTCAGCATATGGGTCAGCACGGCCGGGGCCAGGATTCAATCCTCGATCCCCTGGGCTGCAAAGTGAGTGCTTAACCCACTGAGCCATCCCGGCTTCCCTAGTCAGGAAGTATTTTGCAGGGAGCTCTTGATCAGGAATGCTTGGGCTAGGAAGGCTTTTTATGGAAAGACCAGTGAAGAGAGAACATGAAGTTTTTTTTAGGGAGAGCTCTTGATCTGAGCACTTTTTAGCAGGGCAGGTTTTTGCAGGGAGCTCTCAATCAGCGGGGAGCAGTCAGCTGGGCCCGCTAAGCACCACAGTGGCTCTGGTCCCTGCTGTTGCCCAACCCTGGGAGTGTAGCAGAGAAGATAGGCATCAGTAAGGGTGGGCACATGCTCAGCACTGGGAGCACAGAGCTCTGGGAGCACTGGGCTGAAGACCAGAGACAGCCCCTCTGCTTCTGTGGAGGTCAAAGGTCCACCTTAAGGATTGAGCACCAGCTGCCTGTGTTTTGCAGCAGACCGTAAATGGAGGGAAGGCAGAGACAGCTCTCTCCTTTCCACTTGGGCTGTTTGGACTTCACTTTCTGATACTTCAGGGATCTGCATGGACAATCATACCGTAGCCGCCTGTCTTCTCCAAAGGACGGTATTGTTAAAAGGGAGAATGATCCTGGCTTCAGTCTAGGACAGGTCTGGGGGTGGCAGCAGGGTTATTTCTCTTTGCATGTTTTATGTAGCTCTGAAATAAAGGCCTTTTTTCTTTCTTCCACCCAACCTCTGCCTTCTTGGGTCACTGGTGCCCTGGTAGTAAACACTTATTCTATGACCCAACTCTAAGGTGACCAGATTTTAACATTGGTAAAGCGGGACACCACTGACTGGGGGGGAGGGGGTTCTTGATTAAAAATTTGGTCTATCTCCCACCCTTCCCTAGCTTGTCGTGCATTCTTTCCAAAAATCAGGACTTTTTAAAATGCCACGGGACGCGGGACAAATTGTTAAAAATCAGGACTGTCCCGCCAAAAGCGGGACATCTGGTCACCTAACCCAACTCCTGTGTCAGTCTATTGGCTGAATGGCGCAGGCAGGACGAGCTTGGCTGTTCATCTTCAGTAACAAAGGGAGCGGGAACAAAAAAGTGTTCGAAGCAAAAAAGATTGGTTATAGCAACGTCATTTCTTTAGGATGTGGTAGGGGTCTACCAGACAGATTACTTAACTAATGTAATTAGGCAATTCCTGATTGACTGGTTGAAGATTCCATGTCTGCAAGAACCAAAACTGTAATTAAGTCTAGGTTTGGTGACTTGGTGCTTAGTGTAAGCAATTCATTTTAAGCATGTTGTCTTGTTTTGAACAGAAGAAAGGGTTCAGGTTTCACCTAACACTATGCTTTAATTCCACAACCTCTCTGACCTTCAGAGTACTAAATTGGCTCATTCATCCTGTCAGACTGCTTTCTTTGTGATGAGAGCTCTCTTCAAGTCCCTCATGTCTGTCATGCTATGGTTGTGTCCCCATGCATTGCTGCCAAACAGCTGATGCTGTTTTAATTCTAGGAGGTGCCAAATGGCAACGTTAAAATAATTTATTAAGTACTTTGGTGTCTTTTACTCAAGGGGAAACGGTCCATGGATTGGGGAGCACAGTGCCTCAAAAGCAGTGGAGAATACTTCTGAGGAATTTTGGGCAAGAGTGAATTTTATACGAGTAGAACATTAGAAGAGGCAATGCAGAAACAGGGCGTGTTCAGCTAGCAGGTCCTTATTAGGTTAGGGTAAACTGTCTAAACCTGAGATGGAAGATTGTGATTGGTGTTATGTTTCTTGGCAGTAAGGCATTGCCCATACATACAGGCTGACAGGTTTAGATTTGTGTGGGGTGACCTCCATTTTAGGGGTCCTGATCTATAAATTAACTTTATCAAAGGTTCTTTGGTCCCCCTAATATACTGCAGCTGTAAGGAAGATGAAGTCATGCAATTCTACAGGCCATGGTCAAATAAAGGGTGCCCCAAAATTCACGCAAGTTTGAATTTTGCATCATTTGTGCAGTGAAGTGTTGCCAACAACAACAACAAAAAAAGACAGCGTGACAGCTGACAGTTCAGGGTTATTAAAAATGGAGACTACATGAAAGAACAATGTGTTTTCATTGTTGAGCAATGAAAATTTACAATTTTTCATTATAAACCTGTGTTTTCTATCAAAATTACTTCTTGCGTGAATTTTGGGACACCCTTTATTAGTAGAAAGCCAAGTGGGTCCTTGGTGACTCAGTGTGACTCAGGATATTACAAGTCTCTAACATGATTCTCTGACTGGTTCATCTGCTGCCTTTATAAAACTTTATAATTCACCTTAGGTTTCAACTTGACATCAGAAAACCTCCAGAAAATTTGACCTTAACTTGTGGGTTTCATTTAATTCTCCTAGTAGAGAACAGCTGTGATTCTGTTTCCAAGGTAGCAACAATAAAAGAAAAAAGGTTGTTTACCTGTCTAGATTTTCCTCCCAGTTCTAAGATCTGTACTTTTCCCACCCACTTAGCACCTTACTAAAACTCCTTTACTTGGAATGCCATTTTTTTTTATTCTCCCTTGTTCTTCTTAATTCCTTAGAATAAAACAATAGGGGGATGTGGGGGGCTGCAGAAGTGGGCTCCTATGAACTATGTACTCATCTGAAGCTCTCATCCCCAGGCTTATCCTTAGGTCCAACATGTGTCCTCACTCACCTTTGCTTCTCCTCCCTGGAGTTTTTTGGTGGGCAACCTTGCCATATGAATTTTCACTGTAGGCATCCACAAAAAGTATTGCCTTTCTTTCTGACCTTAGGACCCTCACCACATATATTACAGGTAAAGTGACCAATTGTCCCAGTTTACCCAGGACCATTCACTTTTAGAAATGAAAGTCCCATGACTAGGGAAGCTCTTTCAGTCTCTAGCAAACAGAGAGGATAGAAATAGAGAGAAATGAGATAATGTGTCCAAAAGGTAAAAATGGATGTGGATTTAGAGAGCCAGGAAAGGCTTGTACAATTAGGTAATATTTGAGACCAGATCTGAAAGTGAGTGGATTAAGAGAGCTGGAGCATGGGGGTAACACATTTCAGGCTTTGGGAGGTAGGATCACGCAAGTAGATGCAAAAGAAAGTGGGCCTACCAGTTTGACTGGTTCACGTGGCAGAGGATTGGAAGATAAAGCTGGAAAATTAGATTGGGACCAGATTATAGAAGGTTTTAAACACCAGGCTAAGCAATGGAGACTTTATTACACAAGAATTGGGATTTGTTAAAGAACTCTGACCTTGGAACTGGCATAGTAAAGGATGGCTTTAAAAAAACAGACTTTTCAGGTCTTCAGGCTTTATTGGAGAGAGCAGAAAGTCAAAGCTTCGAGTCTAATCAGTTCATGTGGTATGGCAATAATTCAAGCATGAGGGGCAGAAACCTGAACTAACATGTTGGCCTAGAAATAAAGGTGGTAGATTTAAAAGATTGCAAGACAATAGTTGGTGAAATGGAGCAATTGATAACGTAGAGAAAGAGAAAATGGATTGACTGCCACCAAGACATTAAAAAGTGGGGTGATTGGGTGTTCCTAGAGAAATCTAGAATAAAGAACAGGGGTCCCTAACCCCTGGGGCCACAGACTAGTACTGGTCTGTGGCCTATTAGGAACTGGGACGCATAGCAGGAGGTGAGTGAGCACTGGGTCAGTTAGTAAAGCTTCGTCTGTATTTATAGCTGCTCCCCATCGCTCGCATTACCACCTAAATTCTGCCAGATCAGTGGCAGATCAGTGGCAGCATTAGATTCTCACAGGAGCGCAAACCCTATTGTGATCTGGGCACGCAAGGGATCTACCGGTAGGTTGTGTGCTCCTTATAAGAATCTAATGCCTAATGGCTGAGGTGGAACTGAGGTGGTGATGCTAGCACTAGGGAGCGGCTGCAAATACAGATTAACATTAGCAGAGAGGTTTGGTTGCACAGAGACCATAATAAATCAATTGCTTGCCGACTCATCAAAACCCTATCAGTGGGTGGTAATTGACAAGCTGCATCTGGTGGCAGGCTTTCTAGTGGCAAGTGAGTTGATGTACTTCAATTATACAACTGCATCTTGTGGCAGGCTTTAAGTCAGATTCCAACATTTACTATAGTCCATGTGTGTCCCACCGATTATTTTATTTAACACTTGTATTTTCTGTACTGTGCTCCTGTCTCAGTTAGCTTGTGGTAAGCCCATAAGCTAACCCTAGCCAAAAAGAGCAAAAAACAAACATCACTGGAGAGCTTCTTTGAAAAGGGGAAAAAAAAACCAATGATGACATAGCAGAATCCTCAAAGACTGACAACAAAAGGAAAGCTGCATTTAAGAGAAAATATCAGGAAAATATCCTACTTAAAGTACAGGATCATTGCAACAGGTGATTCACATTCTCCAAGCACATTTTATATAATATGTGATGACTGACTATCCAGAAAAGCCATGAAACCTTCAAAACTGCTTTGCCACATGTAGACCAAGCACGTTATATTAAAAGACAAGACTTGAGTTTTTCAAAAGAAAAAAAAACACACATGCATACAAAAAAACAGAAGCAATTATCGAAGGTCACCACTTCATCAAATGTGTCTGCACTGAGTGCAGACTTAGTAGCTAAACACATTGCTAAAGCTAAGAAGCCCTTTACTGTTGGTGGAGTTGATCCTGCCTGTTGCTAAGGACATCTGTCATGAACTTTTGGGAGAGGCTGCAATTTGAAAGGTGGCACGTGTAAAGGGGATGCCGGGATAGCTCAGCAATTGACCACTTGCCTCACAATTTCCAGATCCAGGGTTTGCTTCCCTGCCCCAGCCCATGCAAAACCCCATATGCTGAACTGTGGAGCAACTGGTAACCACGGGGATGGCTCAGTAGTGAACATTCTTGCCTATCACGTGGGAGGCCCCAGGATCCTGCCCTGCACTGCCCCACATCCACCTGTGTTCTTTCGGCTAGCACCACACCATAACTACATGAATTGATGATATAGCAGGGTATATTGAGGCATAATTGTTAGAAGTAATGAGTTAGTTCTTCTTTCGGCTAGCACCACACCATAACTAGATGAATTGATGATATAGCAGAGTATATTGAGGCATAATTGTTAGAAGTAATGAGTTACTGTGGTACGCAATCCAGGCTGACACGTCTAGTGATGTTGACAACAAGACAACACTGCTTATTTCTGTGTGACATATTTTTCAGGAGGAGGTACATAAAGCTATGTTATTTACACTTTTGTTGCCAACCAACACCACAGCTGTAGAACTATTCAAGTCTTTGAATGATTACATATCAGGAAAACTAAATTGGTCATTTTGTATCAGTATATGCACAGATGGAGTGACTAGCATGATTGGATGGCTTTTTTATTTTACTACTCTGGTCAAAGAGGTCACTTCTGAATGTGAGTCTACATAGTATGTCACCCATAGAGAAATGATGGCTAACCAGAAAATGTCACCTGAACTAAACATTTTGCAGGGTGGGATTAAAATTATCAACCACATTAGAGTACATATGGCTTCTCTTATACACAGAAGTGAGATAGCTTTCTAAAGATAGATCACTGGCCAGAGTTTTTGAGTTACAAGAGCCTCTCCAGAGATTTGTTTTAGAAAAATAGTCACCATTCATAGCACATTTCAGTGACACAGAATGAGTTGCAAAACTTGCTTACTTGTGTGACATATTCAACCTGCGCAATGAACTCAGTCTGTCACATCAGGGGAGAATGACTACTTTGTTCAAGTAGGCAGATAAAGTGGCTACATTCAAAGCCAAACTAGAATTATGGGGGAGACAAGTGAACATTAAGATTTTAAACATGTTTCAAACTTTAGCAGAGACTCTGAAAGAGACTGGGCCAGGGCCTTCTTTCACCCAGCTGGTGCATGATGACGTATCTTAGCCTTCAAAAGAATTTGAACATTACTTCCCAACCACAAAAGACCCCCCAAACTGGGAAGGAATGGATCCATGGCCCATTTGTGAATAAGCCAGGTGAATTGACTTTGTCCACGCTAGAAGAGAATCAACTGCTTGAGAAGGCAAATGACTGTGGCCTTAAAAATATGTTTGAGGCAACTTCAAATCTCTATTTATTCTGGATTAAAGTCAAAGCAAAATATCCTGAGATTGCTACAAAAGCACTGAAAAGCCTGCTTCCATTTCCAAATCCTCTCTTTGTGAAGCAGGGTTTCTGCAGTGACAACAACCAAAATGAGATTATAGAGCAGACTGGAGGTAAGAACACACTTCAGGTGTCACTGTCTCCCATCACCCCGAGATGGGGCCGTCTAGTTGCAGGAAAACAGGCTCAGGGCTCCCACTGAATCTGCATGATTGTGAGTTGTATAATTATTTCATTTTATAGTACAATGTAACAATAATAAAAATAAAGGGCACAATAAATGTAATGTGCTTGAATCATCCCAAAACCATTTTACCAACCCCCTGGTCTGTGGAAAAATTGTCTTCCACAAAATCAATTCCTGGTGCCAAAAAAAGTTGGGGACTGCTAATAAAGAGGGAGATACAGTGAAAAAAGAAAAACTTATTTAATATCAGGGGCGTGAAGCTAGAACAAAATGAAGGCATTAATCTTAGGAGAGATGGGGGGAAGCAAGTTGCACTAGATGGATTCTGAGAAGTATTTGGACAAGGTTTTAAGAGAGCTACTTTCTAAAGGTATCAGTTTTCTTAATGAAAATAAGTAAAGTCATTTCCTGGAAAGAGAAAAAGATACAGATCTTGGTGATTTGAAAGTTTTATAGATGTACAAGTGATCTTTGAAATTATGGGTGTGGATGAGGTTGCCCAGTGTGTGAAGGTAGAAAGTTAGGTGACTATGAGTGGAACACTTTCACCATGTTTATGATAACAATCTGAATCATTTTTGTTTTTCTTGTTCATTTCATCAGCTGCCTGAATTATAGCATACTTACTACATTTCTTCCATTCTGGGTAATAGTAGGAAATAATCACTGTAAGAACATTTTCAAAAAGGGCATGATTCTTTTTTCTTCAAACAAAAAACGATCATTAACTTATGAGTGATATGCTAGTTTGTATCATTAATCAAAAGTTCAAGTGTTTTGAGAAAAATCTTTGTTTTTAGACACTAACGTAGTTAGTGTTACTGACCACATTTTGGGCAAATGTCAAACTGAGAGATTAGGCTTAACAGCTCTAATTAGGCTTCCTGAATTTGATTAGTGTTGGGGATTAGTTTCTCACTTGACAGTTTATCTTACAAGATTTCTAAGCTCAAAACCTTATGTTTGCTTTGTTATTTTTTGTATCATATACATCATGTAAATATATTTTTCAATAGACCATTCTACATTAATGATTCGTTGTTGTTTTGTTGTTGCTCTCCAGTCAGGTTTTCTGAATACTAAAACAAAAATGTTAATAGTTATGTCAAATTCCACTTTCTGGGTCATCAGGGCCATATATTATAATGTGTTAGTTTCATTGTCCTCTTAATGTACTAGAAAGTATTAATGTGGGTTATCTTTAAACTTCTCGTTGTCCATTTTAAATGCATGTTATAATTATTTTGTTGAAGGAGATATTAACATAATAATAGTGTATTAGCATCTGGGTTAGAATTCAACTCTTCAAATTTCATATTATTGTGTATTTGACTTAGGTATTCCTTGTTTTTTAGTTGTGTAATTGATATTTCAAACAATATCACACAAGACTTCACTGGCAAGGCTAACCTTATTTACATACCACTCAGAGTATAATTGATAATTCCTGTATTATGAGGTTTTCTTTGAATAATGTAAGAATTAGATGATATAAGAAATGGAAAAGAATAGAAAAAGTTTAAAAGTTCTGGAAAGAAATAAAATCAGAATGAAAAGAAACCTGAGTCTATTCTCCCTTACACAATAAAGGATTTCCTTACAGGTAGTCATCAGTTCATTACCTAACAGCTCTAAAGGCCTAAATATTGTGTATTTTCAGTCAAAGAATATTTTTCATTGTCTATTGATCTAGCTATATAATGAAAGAAAGCCAAAATAATTAGAATCAATAAGATGCAAAAATTCCTTCATCATATCAACTCCCCAAGATCCTCTGACTCTCCATCTTTATCACTTTATAGAAATATAGTACATTTTATAGACATAATTTCCATATGAATAAATAATATATAGTAGTTTATGTCACTTTTATTTAATAATTATTTCAAATAGCTATTTTTATATAGAGCATAATTTATAGTATAGTATGTTTTGTTTTATTATGCCATCATTACTTAAGCATTCCCTAGATCTTGATCATTTTGGTCATATTTGGATTTACAGTTAAATATACTTACACATATACTTGGATTCTTTTTTCTTTCTTCTGTTATTTTCTCGATATATACATCAAAAGTAAATTTACCAAATTAAGGGAAACTTGTTTGGTTTTATGGCCTTTTTTTAGCAGTATATCAGATTGATCTACAGGGAAAAAAAATAGTATAGTACAAAAGGCATCTCCTCCCCAAAGCCCTCACTTGGTACTTCCTAACTGTTTATGGCTCTACTTCTTAAGTCATCAGCAATGCTGAAATTTTCTAATGGTCAGATATGTATCAAGTACCTAATACATTGCCAAACATTCCCTGAGCCTTAGAGATAGGCATCATTGTCCACATGCAGCACAGTGGAGTGCTGAAGAGCATGGCCTCTGAAAACCAGATTGCCATCTATGAAGAGCTTTAGAGCCAGGCCTTCCATACAATTATAACTGCCTATCAAATTAAGTATGAGCTCTTCAGCTGTGCATTCTAGGCCTGCACAATTCATCTCTACACCCTTTTTTGGGGGGGGGAGATTATTATTTCCTAACACCTTTCAAATACATTAACAAATTAATAATTTGCTATTCCCTAAACATCCTTGAAGACTTCCAATAACTATAATCTAGTGTATGATGTTTACTCTACCTAAAATGTCTTCATTACATGTAGAAAAAATTCCAGTCTTTTCGTTAATATTTATCTCATATGTTCCTGTTAGCTAATCTTCTCAACCAAATGGGAATATTTTGAAATTTCCCTGTACTTTACTTACACCTCTCTTGGGGTATTTAAAATATTCTACCTTCCATTATAGGTAACCCTCTTATTGGATAGTTAGCATATTAAGGGAGACTTGCAGTCTGCTTAGTACTTAGGTCAGACTTGATTATTTTTTTCCTGAAATAAATGATGAGTTGACTAATCAAGGCCTCATACATCTGTACTATATAAGTGAAGTAAAAACTCTAGAAAGATATCAAATAATTTAAAATAATATTTTTTAACCTACATTCTAGCAATTTCCTGACCAAAGTTTGTGAGTAGCTATATATCTTTTTTCTTGCTTTCTTTACAGAGATTTGACTTCTATAATTTCCAAGGTTGTATCTCAAAGTATTTGACCCCAAGACCTTAAACTAATCCTGACAGAAGTAGGCTTCATTTCAATGTCTGGAAGGGCTTAGTTAGAATTTCATATCCTTCACCTGTGGTCTCTGGCATATCCTTCATAATGACTGTGTTCCTCTGATATTTGTTAACTCTCTCCCATTTACTTGCCTCACTTTGGATTGATTGAGACCCATGCAACCTCTCCATTCCATTTTTTCCCTTTTAGTGATATGAAAGTGATTTTCTCTATGTTGATTTTTTTAAAGGGATTCAACCAAATAGTTAATAGGAGTACTTATGCAAATCTAAAATTAATATCTTTTCTTTCTTCCCAGATGACAAAAGGACTTTAGAAGGTTTTAGCAAACTATTATACGCTATTATTGCCACATAGTATCTCTCTCTCCCTTCTTTCAGATGATTTTTAAAAATCATCTCATTGAAAAATAAAATGAAAATCATTTCATTGTCATTGGAGCACTGTAGTTTTACTTCTATAAATCTAGGCATGCATTTATTTTACTTATCTACTGGGAAACATTGGCTTCCTGAATCTGAAAAATGGCATCTCTCAACAACTCAGGAAGATACTCAAACATTGTTTCTTTTGTTATTACCTATTATTATAATCTCTTTTTTCCTCCTAGAACTCTAATAACATTATGTTGGAAATCCTGACTTTGTCCTCAATTCATTTGTTTGTTTTTTTAAGATTTATTTTTATTGTTTTTTTCTTTTTTTTTGACAGAAAGAGAGACAGAGAGAAACAGAGAGGAGGGGGAGGGCCCAGATCAGTCTCCATAGTTGCTTGTCATTAGCTTTTAATATAGTTTCATTCCACAGGTGTGCATGGGGCTGCACAGGGCAGGAACCAGGTCGGGTGCCTGAAGCTTGCCCAGCAAGAACTAAACCAGGGACACACCCCAGTTCAACATATGGGTCCTCATGGGCCGGGGCCAGGATTCGATCCTTGGACCCTGGGACTGCAAAGTGAGTACTCAACCTGCTGAACCATCCTGGTAGGTATCCCCTCCTCAATTTCTTTTAACCTCTCTAGTCTCCACCTCTTGGTCTCTCTGATCTTCATTTTGGATATGTTCTTCAAATGTTTCCTCCAGTTCACTAATTCTTCCTTCAGCTTTGTCTAATATACTGTTTGTGGAGCCATTGATTTTTGAATTTCAGGTATTATATTTTTCATTTATTCATGAACCTCTGTTTGATTCTTTTTCAAGTCTGCTTGTATTTACTTCTAGTCTATTGCTCATGTTTTCAAGTTTCTCTTTTATTTCTTTAAGCATATTAACCATGTTATTTTATACCCTATATCTGATAATCTTAATAGCTGAAATATTTATGGATTACATTATACTTTTTAGCTTTTTTTCCAGGTTCTTACTTATGTTTTCTTTATTTTTTATGTATTTTGTGATATTTTTTTTTATTGTGAGTTTATATTGGAAATTCTTTGAAAGCCTGAAGTTTGTCTTCTAAATAGGATGGTTTTTTGTTTCCTGTCACCAGGGGGCACTATTCACATGGGACAATTTAATTTAAATTTTCCTATTTGATATTTTATACTTCATAGGTAGGGTTGACAAATAAAATACGGGACACCCAGTTAAATTTAAATTTTAGATAATAAAAACCAAATAACTTTTAGTGCAATATTTAGGACATATACTAAAAAGTTATTTAAGTTTAACTGGGCGTTCTCTATTGTTATTTGCTAAAGCTAGCAACCCTACACAAATCTATACAAGCACTTGACTTGGTTATGAAGGAAGCCTCAGGGAATTTATTTTCCCATTCTCTAAGGGCAAAGGTAAATTTACAATCTTATCTTCTATGAGGTAGATCTTTAAGGTAGATTTATTTCTTGCTCACTCTTACGTTGAAGAGTGTTGTTCACTAGAATCTCAGATCTATGCAGTGAGTTTCTGTATATCATTGGATTTATCTGCTGTCCTTTGCACAACATGTAATTTTCAAAATGTGAACTTAAGGTCCCCTATGTTGACCCCTAGGGTGAAAACCAGCTTCACAGGTTACTTACCTTTGTCAATGTAAGAAACATCCAAACCTGAAGAGAATTTTTGAGTTTTTGTTTTGTTTTGTTTTGTTTTTTGAGCTGAACTGAAGACATGTGCAGGTGGCAAGATTACAAATGCTTCCAGGAATATGGTAACTGTTTTTAATCTTCTTTTGTGCACTTGAAATTGAGGGAAATAGGACAATTACATGAGGGTGGGAGAAACCAAGGTAGAGATTGAATTATAGGATAGGTAAAATTATTTGCTATCTTGAGGGTGGTAATATTTTAGAAGGAGGGGGTTTGAAAGTTAGTTTTTCAAAGGTGAGTTAAACTAGATGGACAGAAACAATAGGCAGGGCTTGCTTGAGGCAAAGATAAGCCTTTCACTAAAGTTGTAGGCTTGGGGCATCACTACCCATCATGACCTGCCCAGTTAGGGATTTATGATGATCACTCTATAAGGTTACTTTCCATAGAGCCCCTTTATTTATCCATACCTTTTTTGCATCTTCCTTTTTCTTTATTGTTGTTTCTATAGATTACTTACATTCTTACCTGCTCCATAAAGCATTTAAAAATATTTTTACACAGTTATCCAGTATTTCTAGTTGTTTCTGTTGGCAGGAGATAGGAGAAAAAGTATCGTGAGGGGGAGTCATTCAGAGTATCTCAAATTACATTCTATCAAAACCAGATATCCTTCCATCTTTCTTTCCTGCTGTCTCTGAAATCTGGTATTCTTGATGACATCTACTCCAAGTTTTAATATTCCTTACCAGTTCATGGGTATTGTCCAGAGTAGTTATATTATTTGACTTCACTTTCATATTCTGCAAAGACTTGTGATCTATCTAGTGACAGAGTGTGGGACCTTGCTCTGAGCATCATTTAATGATTTGGGCCCAATATTACATCTATTTTCTACCAGGGCTTGTTCTCTGAGACTTGAACATACTCCCCTGTGTCCTACTCTCTTGAGGTGTTTTATAGACTATATAACAATTAAGGGAATGCCAGGATAACTCAGCAGTTGAGTGCTTGCCTCACAATCAGTGAGGTCTGGGGTTCGATTCCCTGCCGTGGCCCATGGAAACCCATATGCTGAACTGCAGTGCAACTGGTAGTCGCTGGGATGATGCAGCAGTGAAGGTTCTTGTCTCCCATGTGGGAGACGCCCAGTTCATTTCCTGCCCCATGTAGCCCCACATCTACCTTCATGGAATGGAACTATGTCACAACTAATGATGTACAACTATGGAGACTGCTGTGGGCCCTCCCCACTTCTTTCTCTCTCTCTCACCTTCTCTCAAACAATAAAATACATCTTTAAAAAAATCAAATCAGAGGAAGTTATAATTAAATAAATTATATTTAAAACAATGACAAGTTTAAAGCTCTTAGAAGAGAACATAGGAGTCAATCTTTGTGCCTTGGGTTAAGCAAGGATTTCTTAAATATTGCATAAGTAGGAAAAGAAAAAAAAGTAAATAAATTGACTCCATCAAAATTTTAAAGTTTTGTGCTTCAACGATACTACTAAGAAAGTGAAAATACAACCCATACAATGAGACCGTTTGCAAACCATATATTTGGTTGGGAACTTGTGTCCAGAATATATTTTTGTACTCCTATATTTCAGCAACAAAAAAGTAACCCAATTACATGATAGATAAATCATGTTTCTCCAAATAGTCCATAAGCATGTGAAAAGATCCCCAATATTATTAAAGAAATGCAGATCAAAACCACGAGATACCAGTTCATACCCACTAGGATGGCTACAACCAAAAAGACAGACTGTAACAA
>PVKE010012997.1:0-37324 GCA_004027555.1 Craseonycteris thonglongyai
ATCTCTTTCTGGTCCACTATTACACACACACACACACACACACACACACACACACACACCATGTATCATTGTTATTGTAGCCTCCTTCTTATCCTTTCGGAATAAAGGTTTATTTCTAAAAAAAAAAAGATGGGACAACGGGCATCGTTGTCTGCATCCAAGGTGGACAGAGGCCCAGAGAGGTGAGAGCACATGGGAGGAGATGGCAAGTGATGGTTTGACTACCTGTCACTTGTGTTCTTTTTTTTTTTTTTAAGATTTATTTTATTGATTTCTTTTATATATATATATATATATTTCTTTTTTTGATAGAGAGAGAGAGAGAGAGAGAGAGAGAGAGAGAGAGAGAGAGAGAGAGAGAGAGATACAGAGACAGAGAGAGAACTGAACTGGGGGAACTCCCCAGTTCAGCATATGGTTCCGCATGGGCTGGGGCCGGGGCCGGGGCCGGGACTCGATCCTCGGTCTCCTGCGCTGCAAAGCGAGTGCTCAACCCACTGAGCCATCCCGGCTTCCCCTATGTTCTTTTTTTTGACAAGTAAAAAGCTGTTACGTATTTAATGTATACAACTCCATGAGTGTTGGGGGTAAATGTATTAACATCCATGAAACCATCACCACCATCAAAGTCATAGATGTATACATCACCTCCCAAAGTTTCCTCCCACCCTTTCTTACTGTTATTATTGGGAGAGGGACCAGTAAGAGCACCCTCTGGGCAGATTTTAAGTACACCATACAGTGTTGGTAACTATGACAGAATGCATAGAGCAGATACTCTGTGTTCTTAACCCATCTATTCCATACCCTTGCTTACAATTTCCAGAATCTTCCCATCCAGCCTCCCAGGACACATCCATAGCTGCTGAGAGAAAGAACCACGTATGTACATCCCCGTGGTCTCAAACAGCTGCCTGGCTCCTAGCCATCGCTGAGAGTGCTTTGTCCTGAGATTCCCAAGTCCTGGTTTCTCCAATAAACTTAAACAAACAGAAAAGATGTGAGGCCACCATTCTCCTTGCATTTGCCTCAATTCAGATGCACTCAGGACAGGAAATGCCTTGAGACAGACAGATTTCTTCTTCCAACAAGCACTTATTAAGCACCTCCTGTAGACTGAGCTGAGGGCTTGAACCCCAGATTCAGGGAAATCCCGCTCTCAGGGCCTCCCTCTGTTCATCCCTGGTTCCCCCCCTCCCCTACCTCATTCTCTGTGGTTCCCATGGCTATAGCCTGTGGTGGGAAGGGGGAGGGGGTGCAGGACAGGGATGGAAGAGGACTGGCAGATGACTGAGCCCACCATACCTCCACCGGGGTTCACACACCTCTTTGAAGTACGCTTTGACCTATGATCTGTCAAAGGGTGTGCAGGTCTGTGTAAATCAGCGGTGTCTAATCTTTTGGCTTCCCAGGGCCACATTGGCAGAATTGTCTTGGGCCACACATAAAATATATCAACACTAATAGCTGATGAGCTAAAAAAGGTGGCAAATGTATTAATATCTCATAATGTTTTAAGAATTTGTGGGGGCTGCTGGGATAGCTCAATATGTTGAGTACTTGCCTTGCAGCCGTGAAGTCCGGGGACTGAATCCCAGCCCTGGCCCATGCAAACCTACATGCTGAACTGTGGTGCAGCTGGTAACTGCCAGGATGGCTGTGAAGGTTCTCACCTCCCATGCGGGAGGCCCCCCCATTTGGTTCTAAATTCTGTCTCTTTTTTTTTTAACTGAACTGGGGCCCTCACCGCATTCGGGAAGCACACTCCAGTTCAGCATGTGGGTCCACCTGGACCGGAGCCGGGATTTGATCCTCAGTCCTCAGGGCTTCAAAGCGAGCGCTTAACCCACTGAGCCATCCCAGCTCTCCCTCATTTGGTTCTAAAACTGAAAATGTACAACTATGGAGACTGCTCTGGGCCCTCCCCCTTTTTCTCTGCTCTCTCTCTCACCTTCTCTCAAATAATAAAATAAATCTTAAAAAAGAAAAAAAAAGAATTTGTGTTGGGCCTCATTCAAAGCTGTCGGCTGCAGCGTGGACATACCTGGTGTACATGGTTCCTATCCTCATATAGTGATGTCAGCACAGTTGCTTCTCCCCACATACCCACTCCTTTCACACAGGTCACTTGAGTCCCTATGTTGTTGTGCCAGGAATGGTTCAAGGTATGACAATCATCAAAGCAAGTCAGCTCTGCCCTTTATTAGGTGCTCAATTGTGCATCCCTCAAATATTCACAGGTTGAAACCCTAAGTCCCAGTACAACAGAATAAGACTATTTGGAGATGGGATTTTTAAAGAAGTGACTGGGGGAAGCCGGGATGGCTCAGGAGGTTGAGTGCTCACTTTGTAGCCCCGGGGACTGAGGATCGAGTCCTGGCCCCGGCCTGTGCGGGCCCATGTGCTGAACTGGGTGTACTCCTGGTGTGGGAGTCCTAGTTTGGTTCTCACACCCCAGT
The DNA here is from genome assembly GCA_004027555.1 of Craseonycteris thonglongyai. Taxonomy (NCBI): domain Eukaryota; kingdom Metazoa; phylum Chordata; class Mammalia; order Chiroptera; family Craseonycteridae; genus Craseonycteris; species Craseonycteris thonglongyai. The sequence continues at coordinate 2,460 of PVKE010012997.1, forward strand.
TCAGCCCCTGGCTCAAGGGGGCATGCCTCCCATGTGGGAGGTCCCTGGCCCTGTTCCTGCCCTGCTCACCTGTGGAACAAAAACTAAAAACTGATGTCATGTGACTATGGAGACTGCTCTGGGCCCTCCCCTTCTCTCTGTCTCTCTCTGTCTCTGTCAAAAGCAACAAAATAAATCTTTTTTTTTTTTTTTTAAGGTGACTAAGTTAAAATGAGGTCATATGGGTGGGCCCTCAGCCAGTATGACTCGTGTCTGTATTAGAGGAGAGATTAGGACACAGGCACAGAGAGACCACCAGTCAGAACACAGGGAGTAGACAGCTGCCTACGAGCCGAGGAGACTGGCCTCAGGAGGAACAGCCCTGCTGACCTGGGATCTTGGACTTCCAGCTCCTATCACTGTGAGAGAATAGATTTCTGTTGTTTATGCCATTTAGTCTGTGGCAATTTGTTATGGCAGCCCTAGAAAATTCATGTAGCCCTTGTATCTGTTAGACTCTTACGCGAGAGATCTTTGTTTAAAAAAATTTTTATTTTACTAAGTGCATTCAATAAATACGCAGAATGCTGACTGTGTTCCAACCAACCTCTCCAGCCTCACCTTGTAACAGTCCTCAGTTAAACTTCACTGTCCATACGCACCACCTTCTCTTCTTCCTTCAGGCATGCAAAGCCCCTTCCTCCCGCTGAAGAACAGCTTCTGCACCAAATGTTCCCTCTACGCCCTGCTCTGTCTGGAGCTTCCCACAGCCAGATTCTTCTTGACACTTGCTTTCCGTTTTCCGTGGTGTGGACCTCTATTAGAAACGACTGGTTTATGTGTTTGCTCCTCTGCTAATGGACTTCTCATCTACAGGAGTCGAAGCCGCAATGCATGAAAGCAGGAACATTTTCTTGTCCGCTCACCAGTGCCCAGCACAGTCAATATCCGTTGCATGAGTGACTAAATGAGAGAATGAATGCAGTGAGAGCTTTGCAGAGCACTCTGTGAGTCCTGGCTGGCAAAGGTGGGTCTCTGAACCCTGAGGCTCACTGTAGGGGAAACTCAGGCATATCTCTTGAGTCAGGAAGCATGTGGAGCAGCCCCCTCTCACTCCTTCCCACCAGTGTGCACTCACCTGGGAAGGACAGGTGTGGGCAGAGGGGCCATTTCCTGCTCTTCTGGTCTCACTGTGCCAACTCTGTGTCCTAAGGGCTCCTCACCCAGTCCTCAGGCCACATAGCAGCAGAAAACAGGTCTCCCCTGGACTGGGGAAGGGCAAATCTGCGCCTAGCTTCAAGTTTCAGTGGAACATGATGGGGGCACATCTAGCCTGAATCTCTCCTGACGGAGGAGCGCTGAGGTCCTCAGTAGGATGAGCGGGGACTTTAGAGAGAAAGAGAGAGAGAGAGAGACAGAGAGAGAGAGAGAGAGAGAGAGAGAGAGAGAGAGAGAGAAAGAGAGAGAGAGAGGAGGGAGGATGGGAAGGCGTGTGATAGGCTTGGGTAGAGGTTTCTGGCCTGTGCAAGAAGTGAATGTGAACATTTATAAATTGAGAGTGCAACAATTTTAGTCAGAAAGAAATAATGGACCTTGTTTTATAAATGGAAAATTTTTTCATCTTGAAGAATTGCTTATAAAGAAATATCTTGGGGGCATACCAACCTCCAGGCTCCTTCAATGTATGCATTCCCATTAATCCTAAATTTCACACTTTCACCTAAAAACAAGCAAACATAATTTCTCCAAAGTGTTCTCGGCTGTGAGATGTCAACTTTTACAATTTAGTTTCCAGATGTTCTGTTATAGTTAATAAACTTTAAACTTGAAAATGTAAACTTTGAAATATTGAGTTGAATTTATAAAAAATTTAAAACTGCCTTTGCCTTCTTCAGCTAATGTTTTCTAAAACGGACACAAATGTTTCATTCCTCTGAAGCTAAAGGCTGTTGTTCAGATAGCTCAGGTTTTGAAAAAGAGGTGTGCTGGCTTTGCTTAGGATATTTCCTATTTTTGGTAAAATATAGCATTAGTTTCTGTGTTTTAGAAGTGCTGTGATTCGTATTTTGTGTTTATTTAAATCCAATGATAGTTTCTTGTAAGAATTTGCAAGATATATTTACAAAAGGCAGTAAGGTTTTCACTATTATTTAAAATCATAAAAGCAAAAACATAATATAAGTTTCCAGACTTTCCCTAAATTACTAGAGTTAATTCACAGCAGATATGTTTTGTTTTTTATTTGTTTGTTTTGATGGGTTTATTACAAAGTGCAGTAATAGTTATTGGTAGAGAAATGTAAATAAATTTCTTTATACTTAAAAAATGTTACTGTGATTAAAAAATATTTAGCCCTCTGTGTCAGTAAATATTTATGAATTAATTTATTACAGAATTATATAATTATCATAATTGGATTACCATTTAGGTAAATTCATTTTTAAAAAAATGTTATGTCGTTTTTAAATGTTATTACTCTGTAAAAAGTTTGCTTCATATATTTATATCACCTCTTGCAGTAAAGCTTTCATTTTGAAATTGTTGTAGTCCAGTACTCTGAAGACGTTTAAAACAAGTCTCTGCTTGCAGCAGAAACTGCAGAGGTTAATTCATTTGTTTTTGTTTTATTTTGTTTAACACCACAGATTTTTAGGTGCAAATTATTTAAGCACCATTATAAAACAAAATCATTGTGTACTAATTTATGGCAAAGGTGTTAAAGTCTAAAAAAATGCTTTAAAATAAATGAAAGAACATCCTGCTATTTTGGGCATTGGTTTTTGACAAAATACTTGTCTAAATTTTGATACTGTAAAATTCTACATCATATGTATGTGTTCATTTAAGCAATGGTAATAAATTACAAAAACTCAAAAACTGGTGGTTGTTTATTTGAAATTCAAATTTAACTGTCATCCTGTATTTTTATTTGCTAATTCTGGCAACCTTAAAAAATAATAACAATAATAAAAATTACCATCATCACCATCATTATTATCTCAAATGTTTGTTAAATGCTTACTGAGTACCAGACCAGTTAATCTGTCTGGGAAAGATTCAGGTTATAATTCAAATTTAAAAAAAAGAGAGCAAGCCAAAAAGCAAAACAACATAAAAAACATTATGACCCCAGTTTTTTAGAAGCAAAATTCATTATTTCATTTATTTACTCTTTAACAATTATCTATTGAGCATTAGGCGATTTAGGAGCTTTGAGGATAGACTAGCAGGCAAACGTAGCACCCAAAATCATTGACTGCTGTCCTAGACAAGAAAAAAAAAAGAAAAGTAAAAACTATGCAAAAAGAGGAATAATGGATCTCATTTATTCTAAGACATATTTTTCAAATTCTAACATTTTTGCCATAATTTATAATAGTAGGCAGCATCTTTCTTTTATAATAGTGCCTGAAATAATTTGTTCCTTAAAATCCATGGTTTCAAACAAACAAACAAACAACAACAACAACAATAATCCCCCAACAACACCAACAGTAAATGAATGAGCTATTTCATATAAACATTTGATTAACTCAAATAGATATCTTACTGTTAGGGGAAGAAAAGCTATGACATTTCAGATTAGGTTTTTTTTTCACAATAAAAGGAAGAAATAAAGATGACAAAAAAAAAAAAAAGACCTACTTTGAGGTGATCACACGGAAGCCTCATGGAGGAAATAATGACATGGGAAGAAAGCAAGAGAAAAAATACAATCCCAGGAAATAATTTGCAAACCAGATGGCTAGCATTTAAAGAGTCTGCAGTTTACAAATGGAAGGGTCTCTGGGACCCTGACCACATTGTGCTGTGTCCATGGCAATCATTCTCTTCCTCAGTTACATGGCAATATATATGAAATTCCACTTGGCTTTGGCAGGGCTGGGGGAGGGGCTGGAGTGGGGGTGGGGGCATTGCATAAAAGAGCCATGAGCTGAGGTTCTGATGAGCTCAGGCTGCCATCACAAAATACCTAGACTGGGCAGGGCTGGAGCGTGGGGAGAGGGTGGTGTGCGTTCAGTAACTAGGAAGTCCCAGACCAGGTACCAACACAGTCAGGTTCTGGTGAGAACTCTGTTTTCCTGTCCTTTTCCTGTGTCCTTGAGTGTCAGAGAAATCATCTCTGTGTGACTTTAAAGATTTATTTTATTGTTTTTGAGAGAGACAGAGAGAAGGGGGAATGCTCAGAGCCGTCTCCATAGTTGCACATCATCAGCTTTCATTTCACACCGGCTGGTGGGGGCGTTGCTGGGCAGGAACTGGGCACATGGGAAGTACACCCCAGTTTCAGCACATGGGTCTGCACAGGCCGGGGCCAGGATTTGATCCTCGGTCCCCAGGGATGCAAAGTGAGTGCTTAACCTGCTGAACCATCTTGGCTTCCCCTGTGTCTTTTCTTATAAGGGCACTGATCTCATAATGAGGGCTCCACCTTCAGGACTTAATCACTTACCAAAGTCCTCACCTCCAAATACTATCTCATTGGGGGTTAGGGTTTCAATATATGGGTTGGGTATGACATAAATATTCAGTCCATAGCAAGCCCTAAGCCCAGGGTTTGATAATAATTTTAACACTTGAGTGTTATGGTTTTGAATTTCACAAAGAGGAAAATTGAAATAATAGAAGACTCAATGAATGCAGCTGTCACTGATGCAACACTCAAGTCACTGTCACCTGTCTGGCAAAGGGATTTATTCCCACATTAGCGATAAAAATGGGCAGTGGGGATGGGACAGGTGACCACCACTATATGCCTTGAGGCTCAGCCATTTATTCTCTCAATAGATATTTTATGAAGGCTTACTGGGTGCAAGATGAGAAAAACTTGGAAACTGGAAAATTCCAGTTTGTAGGGCTCTCTAAGCCCCTTCCTCAGCCTTTTCCTTCTCTCCACCAGCTGCAGTCTCCATGGTGATAGTCTGAGCCTCCCTCTGTTGCTAAGGGAAGATCACCAATTATAAGAGGGAGCAGTCACGTGGGTTGACTAATCTTATTGAGATGTCAGTGGGCGGGAGACAGGTGGGGAGGGTAAGATTCAGAAGGGGCTCAAGTCTGCAACCACTCCCACCAGTGAGTGGTCCATGCACATTTTTGAGTACCTTTGAAAGGAGAGTTGCAGAAGCACAAAAACATGCATGTGAGGGTCTCTGCAGAGTCAGTCAGAAATCACTCATCTCTTGCAGCCTCCATTGATAACAGCTTTATCTGCCCTCTATTCACCAGGTTGTTCAATAAATACTGAGTGAACCCTGCTGTGTACTAAACCCTTGTCTCTGGGCAGAGAATAAATCTGAGGCAAACCAAAGCAGTCTCTGCTACCCTTGTGCTTTGTCCTAGAGAGAGAGACTCATTTATTCATCTTAAAACTTCGGTGTTTTGTTTAACAGGCAATAAGAGGAACCAAGCCTTCCTACTTGTAAAGGCAGCATTGGTGCAGGGGAGACAGAAAATGAACAAAAGTATTAATATAACATCATAAATTTACCTTAATCATTGTTAGTGTACAATTCAGTGGCATTAAGTAAATTCACACTGTTGTACAACTATCACCACCATCTATATTCATAACTTTTTTCATCTTGCAAAACTGAAACTCTGTCCCCATCAAATAATTCTTCATTTCCCCCTCCCCTAGCACCTGGCACCCACCATCCTACTTTCTTTTTTTAAAGATTTATTTTTATTGTTTTTGAGAGAGAGAGAGAGAGAGAGAGAGAGAGAGAGAGAGAGAGATACAAAGAGAAGGGGGAGGGCCCAGACAGTCTCCATAGTTGCACATCATTGGTTTTCCCACATAGTTTCATTCCACAGGTGGGCGGGGCTGCACAGGGCAGGAACTGGGCTGGGGGTCTTCATCCCAGTGAGAACTGAACTGGGGGAATTCCCCAGTTCAGCATATGCATGCTCACGGGCCAGGATTCGATCCTCGATCCCCAGGGCTGCAAAGTGAGCTCTTAACCCACTGAACCATCCCGGCTTTCCCCACCATCCTACTTTCTATCTATGAATTTGATCACTCTAGGGACCTCATAAAAGTGGAACCATGTAATATTTGTCTTTTTCTGACTGGCTTATTTCATTTAGCAGATGTCCTCAAGCTTCACATGTTGTAACATGTGTCAAAATGTCCTTCCTTTTGAAACTGAACGGTACTCCATTTTATGGAATAGACAATATTTGTTTATCAATGCATCTATTGTTGGACACTGGGTTTGCTATTGTGAATACAAAATCCTTTAAAAAACACAAAAATCACAAAAATAACACAAAAATTCTTTCAAAACACAAAAATCACAAAAATAACACTAAAATTCTTTCAAGTTTCTGTTTTATTTTTTATGTTTTGGTATAAACTCAGAAATAAAATTATTGGATCAAAATGTAATTCTATGTTTAATCCTTTGAGGAACAACCATGTTGTCTTCTATAGCAGCTATACCATTTTACTCTTTATCAGCAGTGCACAAGGAAGAATCTGAATTTTTATTTATTCACAAATAATGAGTGAGATACTCAAGGATTCTGGGCTGGGGGTTTTACACACACTCAGTCTGGTATAAGATTCCAGAATATTCCATTTGCTGATTTTTCAGCTACCTTAATCCATTTCCTCCATCTAGCAGAAGTTTCCATGGCAACATATTGAGTGTGTCTGAGTTGCTAAGAAACCAGAGAGCCCTGGAAGGGATTAGGTTAAGGTGACCAGACGTCCCGCTTTTGGCTGGACAGTCCTGATTTTTAACAATTTGTCCCACGTCCTGATTTTTGGAAAGAATGCACAACAAGCTAGGGAACGGCGGGAGATAGACCAAATTTTTAATCAAGAACCCCCTTCCTCCCAGTCAATGGTGTCCCGCTTTACCAATGTTAAAATCTGGTCACCTTAGATTAGGTTGGTATGACTGTCTTCCAACCAACCTGGGTGGGGGATAAGGAGGCCTGGGGAGGCTCAGTCTGCAGTTCCACCAGCAGTGGTTCATGCGCATCTTCTTTGCTTGTCCTCTGACAACATCTTTGTTCAAGGGCAAAATGTTGGCTCTAAGCATTGTTGAGTCTAGAAAGTCCCTCATTTTTACATCAGCAGTGGCCAGTGACATGAATATTTAGTGTTTATGTCATATTTTCATCCATTTGTTATTTATTTAACAAATATTTATTGAGTGCCTACTCTGGGAAACCAATGTGCCAGAACCTGGGAATATAATGGTAAGGAAAGCACAGATATGATGTTGAAGGGTAGCAGAATATGCCACCCCAAAATATGACCATAGAAATTCAGGACATACCATCCCAAATGTGCTGCTTGGGTATATTTATTACATTGAGCTGTAGGCACCTGAAAAACAGCAAATGCAGGGAGCGGCTTTCTCTGAACTGTCCTTATCTGCCTAAGGACAGAGCCTCCAAAAGGAACTCAACTGTCATAAATCTTCTCTCAGGAGTTTCATCAATCAGAAAAGATTGGTTCTAATCACTGGTGACAAGACTAAAAGTCAGGACCTCCACACCCAGACACTATTTGTCACAAACTATCATACCTCCTGTCTATTCTTCTAAGGGTCCATTCATCTTTCCTAAAAATAATTTCCTTTCTCCTAAGAGGCCTACATTCCTATTCTCCCTTCCCCTAAGGTGGTATTTAAACCCAAGTTCTACATCATTTTTTTAGTTACTCATTTTTTTAAAAAAAGATATATATTTTTAAAAGATATATTGTCTGAGAGGGGAGAGAGAGAGAGAGAGAGAGAGAAGAGGGGAGGGCCCAGAGCAGTCTCCACAGCCGTACATCTATGCAGCTGTGACACAGTTCCACTCCACATGGGTGAATGTGGAGCCATGGAGGGTGGGAACCGAATTGGTACAGTTCAGCACATGGGTTTGCAAGGGCTGGGAATGGAATTTGATCTGGACCTCGCAGTTGCAAGGCAAGCACTCAACCTGCTGAGCTATCCCTGCATCCTCAAGTGGCTCATTTTTTTCTTGGTTATCTCCTTTGTCCACATGAAATACACATGTTGTTAAGTTTTTGTTTGTTTTTCTTTTGTTAATCTGTCTTTTCTTGCAGGGTCTCAGCCAAAAGCTCAGAAGGGTAGAGAAAAAATTATTTTCCTTCCCTGCAGTGTTTTTTCTCATGGAGATTAGAGCCTACTACCATTTAATAATTTTACAGTGAGTCCATTCTGTGCCAGACATTGTTAGAGAGAAGAGAAAGACATACAACCCCTCCTAGAGATGAAGGGTACGGTGAGGATCAAGCTTAGTCAAGTAACCAGTGCTTTGTCAGTGATTCACAGCCATTTAATTTTTTATTAAAATGAATCTTTGCAGTATCTTGATTGTGGTGTTGATTGCAAAGGTGCATACATTTGTCAAAACCCATTATTTGTACACTGACAAGGGCATTTTATTGTATGTCAGTTATGTTTCAATAAGTTTATTTTTTTTTAAAGTGCATCCTTCAGCAGCATCAGAAACGTACTATTTGGGCTTCTGTGAATTCCTAAGGAAACAAGTGTCAAAAAGAGCCACTGATGTCAACAACTTCTGTTCTGTCCCTTCACCCTCTGACTGGCAATGAGGGCCTGTGTGCCCTGTAGCTGGAAGCAAATAGACACTGGCTGGAATATGGGTTATCATGTGAGACAAATAATAATATTATGATGTCAGAGGAGGTAAGAGCTTTGGGGCAAAAGAGAGTAGAGTGAAAAGAAGGGGATTGCATTGGATTAGATTTGGTGGTCAGAACAAAGACCTGTATGATAAAGGGAACACATAATGGGAACATCATAGAAAGACTGGAGTGAAGTTCTTAGTAGGTCCGTGGGTGAATGGCAGGTTGGTGTTGGGAGTCTTCTCATTTGTACTCACAGGATATTAATTTACATGGGTCACTGAGGGACTACAGAGAAGTTGCCATTGAACACACTTTATTACTTGCATTCCTTAAAGGAGAGGACAGCCATATAGGCCCCTGGGGAAGCACCAGGGTGGTCAGGAAGCAGCAGACAAGAGTGAGGGCATGTCTAGGGCAGATGCTTTTTTGAGGTTTCTATGGGAAAGACCAGGCAGGGCAGGGTGGTACTTCCAGTGGCTTTGGACTACAGGGGTGGCCTCTAGTATGTTGCACCTGACCTTGTAATTTAGGGCAGGAAAATAGGGACTTGGTATGTGCCAGAAAAAGGAGATGGTTGGGGCTATAGGCTCAAGATGAGTTGGTTTGCATATGAAAGACACACTTTTAGGCAAGTTGTTATTGTCTTTAGGAGTTAGCTGCTGAGAGCCCTCTCTCCCAGGGTCTGTAAGCTCCACCCACTGTGTCACCGTTGAAAGATGTCAAAACATCATAAGAAACAAAATAAAAAAATATAAATAATACAGCTGGCCAAATGGTCAATGGGCAAGCAGGTAGACAGTGAAGTGGATGGGTGGATAAATTAAAATGTTGACTATATAGATTACCATCCCTAAAATGAGAAGAAAAAATTTCAAGTATAAGTAGAAATGAGGTCTGTGACATCTCTCCTCTACCTACAGGGTGCCTTCTTGAGGCACAGTGATTGACTGATTGATTGATTCATTCATTCATTCATTCATTGACAAACATTTGTTAATTGACAAACATTTGTTAAGTTTCTACTATATGCTGGACCACAATTAAGTCACACACAATCTTTAGCCAAATCATGGGACATTCCAGCCTCTAAGGCTCTCTGTCTCTCTCCTTAGTCTCCTTGGCTCCCTAAGGCCAACTGTGGTTTCCATAGCAACAGCCTCAGTAGATCACTGTTCAAGGAGAACAGGCAAGTTTATCAGATTTCCAGCCAGGGTCCCTGAGGATGGAGATTTATCATAAACTCTGGAGGTTGCTGGCTAACAGCAGTGATTCAAGTAAATCTTTTATTTTTTAATTAATTAATTAATTTTTTAATTGTTTTTTTGACAGAGAGAGAGAGAGACAGATAGAGAGATACAGAATGAAGGGGGAAGGCCCAGCGCAGTCTCCATAGTTGAAAGCATTAGTTTTCCACATAGTTTCACTCCACAGGTGGGCACAGGGCTGCAAAGGGCAGGAACTGGGCTGGGAGCCTCCCGAATAGGCCCCGGCAAGAACTGAACTTGGGGCACACCCCAGTTCAGCATATGGGTCCACATGGGCTGGGGCTGGGATTCAATCCTTGGTCCCTGCGGCTGCAAAGCGAGCACTTAATGTGCTGAGCCATCCCAGCTTCCCAAGTAAATCTTTTAAGCACATTAAAATGCAAAGGGATGTTGCAAAATTACTCGAGAAAGAAGGAATGGCCATGCTAGCTCTGCATGCTTCTTTTTAGGAACCACTAATCTACCAGAAACCCCAGTGGTATGAATGTTCCCCATTGTCATTATTCACTTATTGGGTCAGTCAACAAACACTGAGTCTAATTATGTGCCAGGCACTGTCCTAGGCATAGGGAATGAGAAGGGAAGTAAAAACAGGCATCATCTTGACTCCCATAAGTGTTAGGCAATCAGAAGAGGCATTTGCTCATTTATCCAAATATTTATTTACTCCTTTAACAAGCGTGTGGGAGACATGATTTAGCCTATAGCAAGTACCTTGAGGGGACCAGGAAAACTCAAGCCCTGAACTTCGGAGTAGTCCCCAACATAGTGTCCACATGTCCATGGCAGAAGCAAATGCAGATTTTCTTGCACAAAGGCAACTTCACCGTGAGCTTCAAAGAGTCTCTGCAAATGTTTTGTCAAAGGCAATGATGAGTCTGTGAAGAAGTAAGCCACCACATTGTAGGAGGGTCATATAGCTGAAGATGCCAGGGGCTTGTAGCTGCTAAGGGCCAACAGAAAAGCAGGTATCTCAGTCCAAGACCTGGAGAACTGAATTCTGCCAACACCTTCATGACCTTAAGGGACCCAGAGACCCAGAAAGAAAAGCAGTTCGCTGACACCTTGATGGCAGCCTGTGAGATCACAAGTGTGATTTCCAGTTGCTGAGGTTGTGATGATTTGTTAAGCAGCCATAGATAACAGAAACATCAACTGACTAAATGGATAAACATTTCCTTTTAAAACAGGGGCTAACTAACCAGTGTAACCGAAACAAATTGAACAATTAAAAAAAAAATTCAAATAGAAAAAAGAAGAGGGGCTTTTTGGGTCCACAGTCAGGGTCACTGTTGGATAAACTAACTGAAACGATTCGCCAAAAACTGTACTTTGACTTGACTCTCAGGGTCACAAAACCTGTTTTTAGAAGTCGACATGCTAAGTCATGGTTTATTCCTATTCCAAAGACTTTTACCTAAAGAAAATTAACTGGAGAAACTCTGTCTTCAAAGAAAACCTATTCCACAAGCTCCACAGGCAAGTGGCCAGCTGAGGAGGACCCATGAAGAAAACCTGCTCCCCGTGGGACCAGGCCCTGGGCTGGGCTCTATGTATGCCTGATCTCAGTGAGTCCTTCTTCCTATGGAAGAAAGGGTCACCATACACCGGGGACAAAGACCCATATTTTAAGTCAGTCATTTATTGCAATAACAAAATTTATTGCAATAACTTAAGGTTTTTTTAGATTTATTTTATTGTTTTTGACAGATACAGAGGAACAGGGAGAAGGGGCTGGTCCAGAGCAGCCCCCATAGTTGTACGTCATCAGTTTTTGACATGCTTTCGTTTCACACAGGTGGGTGGGGGCCGCACAGGGCAGGAACTGGGCTGAGGTGCTCCCTCATGGGAGGCACGTGCCCTTGAGTCAGGGGCCAAGCTGGGGGCTGAGAACCGAACTGGGGGCCTCCTGCATGGGAGGCACATCCCAGTTCAGCAGATGGGTTCGCACAAGTCCGGGCCAGGATTCAATTCTTGGTCCCTGGGGTTGCAAAGTGAGCGCTTAACCCTCTGAGCCATCCTGGCTTCCTCAGTAACTCAAAATTTATTGCAATAATTCACCATGTGAGTTCAGAGTCTGGAAAATTCCAGCCTCCAGGTCTTTCTCTGCTCCTTCCCAGCTCTCTCTTCTTCTCCTTGCTAGCTACAGTTTCCATGGCAACATCCTGAACCTGTTTCTGCTGCAAAAACAAAACAAAAAAATAAAACAAAACACCTGGTAAATGCTCCTGAAGGGGAAATAGAGTGACTAACATCAAACCAACCAGGATGGGGGATGGGGAAAACGCTTAAGGTGGCTGCTCATACGCATTGTAGTAAAATACATACATCGTAACATTTACCATTTACCATTTACGTTGTAAATTGGGTTATCACTTTAAATATACAATTTGTGGGATTAAGTACATCCTCATTGTTGTTCCACCATCACCACCATCCAAAACGATTTCACCTTCCCAGATAGAAATTCTAAAACTAAATTTCCATTCTTCCCTCACACAGCCCCTGGTAACCACCATTCGACTTCCTGTCTCCATAAATTTGATGACTCTAGGGATCTCATATGAATAGAATTTTACAATATTTGTTCTTTTGTGACTGGCTTATTTCACTTAGCTTAATGTTTTCAAGCTTCAACCATGGTGTAGCCCGTGTCATATTTCCTTCCTTTTTTAACGCTGAATAATATTCCATTGTAACATACAATGTTTGGCTCGTCTGCCCCTCTGTCAGTGGACACTTGGGTTGCTTCCATGTTTTGGCTGCTAAGAACATGGATGCATAAACTTCTCTTTGAGGCCACACTTTCAAGTTTTAGGGCATATACTATGAAGTGATATTGCTGGATCATAACCTAATTCTGTGTTTAATGTTTTGAGAAACCTCCGTACTGTTTTCCATAGCAGCTGCACCGTTCTACCTTTCTACCAATGTCCATGCATGTCTTTTAGGCCTGTCAAATTGCCCCCTTTGGGAACATGTTTGCAAATGAGCAAGAAGATGGCTCCGAAGTTTCTGCCGACTCCATGTCATCACAAGCTGTTGGCTGAGTATTTGCTGCAGGGCCAGAGGTATAAATATAAGCTGCCTCCTGCCATCCAGTCATTCTTCATTTCTTTTTTTTAAAAAATATTTTCATTTATTTATTTATTTATTTATTTTTGACAGAAAGACAGCGATACAGAGACAGAGACAGAGAGAGAGCTGAATTGGGGGAGCTCCCAGCTCAATACATGGTTCTGCATGGGTCAGGGCCGGGACCCGATTCCCGGTCCTCGGCGCTGCAAAGTGAGTGCCCAACCCACTGAGCCATCCCAGCCTCCCCCATTCCTCATTTCTTTTTGTTTGTTTTTTTATTAATTATTATATTTTATTGTTAAATTTAATGGGATGACATTGGTTGAACTTGTTTACACATTCATTCCCTGAACACTATTTATTGAATGTCTACAATCTGCTGGGCACTGGAAGTAAAATGAGGAGCAAAAATCAGGCCCAACCCCTGCTTTTATGTATTTCACAAAATACATAAATTCAGCCATTTACTCCTTAAGTACCCCCGAGGGTTCACTCTATGCTGGGCACTGTGCTCAGGACAGGATTCGGTGGTGACAAAACACACACCATCTCTCTAGGAGATCCAGGGCTTGTGAGCTGGTCATTAATTACACAGACCATGTCTCAACAATAGCAAATGCTGAGTGGACATCCACTCAGTGCCAAGCACAGTGCCAAGCCCTGGGGAGGCAGGGCAAAAGGACCAAGAACCAGGCCCTGTTTTCAAGGAACTTAATTTCAATAAGGTAGAAGACTTAACATACAGAAACCAATCTGGCAAGATGTACCTGACTCCAAGAGGCAAGACATGCAGTTCAATTTGGCTTAAATAACAAGAGAAATGTATCAGTTATATCTACTGAAAATGCCAGGAAGAGGTCAGGCTTCATGGAGTTTTGCATTTATGGTCATTATTTATCAGGGTTTGCAATAACCATGTTTTCTCGTTTTTTTTATTTGAAGCTTTGACATTTTGGTGTCTCACTGATGATGGGAGAACTACCCCTCCCAGGGCTAGCCAATGCCGAGAGATAAAGAAGTCACCTGTGAGTGTGGTCATCACATGTAAACCAACCAACCCATGCAGAGCCCACAAGCCACCACATCCTCTGTCTGGCTCTCACGTATGGGACACGCTCCCCCTGCTCATCCTCCCCCAAGGACAACCAGGGACAGCCCCTATCTCCAGAGCCCATGAAATGATTCAAACCCACCAATTCTAAGCCTGCTATCTCCACCTGACCATCCCTTCCCATGGAAACCACAGTCAAGGCTTTTGCCCCCATTTTCCCGTCCCATCTGCCTTCTGATGGAGACTAGAGCATCCCCGGGAGGTCCTGCGTGGCGTGGAGTGTCCCTTTCTCTGGGTAACTGTAATAACCTATCTTTTCAATGACATTTATTTCCTGATCTGTTGGCCCTGACATTTCTGAAAAATAATAAAACCTATGCAACAGGTCCTCGAGTAACGTTTCAGTTATAACGCTGATGAGATGTAGGAACTTAACTCTTGTTTATATCACTTAGCTTCAAGTAAAATTGGTTTCATTAGACATTGTTTTGCTTAAAGTTCCAGGACCTATCAACAACATTGAGGACTACTGTATTTTAAAACAGGTTCAGCTCTGTTTTCTTCCTACTAAGCAGGTGAAAGCCTGCTTCTTGGTCTCAAACCTTTCTTTTTTTTTGGTAGAACCCTGGTCCTGCCTTCTCTCCAGCTCTGTGTGCTCAGGACTCCGGTCCTTCTTTAAAAGGAAATTTGGGGTTCAGAAAGGGAGAGACGTTGAGGCCCTGCTTCCAGGCTTGTTTGGTATGACTTAGTATCCTAAACATCCACTGATAAGGAAATCAACATTTAATGACCAGCAAAACTTCGTGTCCCATGTTTGGAAAAAACCTCAATGAACAAACACATCCTTGTTTCACACTCTTGAGCCTCCCTCATCACTCTTTTTTCTGTCTTTAATATCACTCTCATTAAAAAAAAAAAATACTGTGACTTCTCTTGTTTCCCAATAGACCGTTGGCCTCTTTTCAAGTGTATATTTTCAGTTTACACTTTTCAACTTCGTGGATTTCTGAGTTCAAGGCCCTCTCTGCCTGTGCATAACACAGCTATTCCTGGAACTGGCTGTGTGTGTGTGTGTGTGCATGTGCATGTGCGTGCATGTGTGTTTGTGGGGGGATCTGTGAGCACCCAGGCATAGAAGAAAGCTTTTCATTCTGAAGTGTTAAAGGGGTGGGGTGTGGGGCTTCCAGCCTCTGGCCTCTCAGTCCCTCCTTCCTTCCTTCCTGTACAGAACGTTTTATAAACAGCGAAGTCTTGTATTTAAGATTTGAGTCTGTGGCCTCCTCTGCAAACACTCACAAAATAGCAGCAGTATGTACTCAGCAAAGTTCTGTTGAACAGAAACCCTGAGATACATCCCATATGTAACTGTAAAGTCTTTTTATTTAAAAAAATTTCCCATTACAGTTGACATTTAATATTATATTAGCTATAGGTGTACAATATAGTGATTAGACATTTATGTAACTTATGAAGTGATCACCCTGATAAGTCTACTACCTAGCTGGCACTATACATAGTTGTTGCAACATTATTGACTATATTCTCTATGTTGTACTTTACATCCTCATGACTATTTTGTAACTACCAATTTGCAGTTCTTAATCCCTTTACCTTTTCCACCTAGATCCCCAGATCCCCTACCACCTGGCAACCATCATTCTGTTCTCTGTGCCTATGAGTTTGTTTCTGTTTTGTTTGTTTAGTTTGGTTTTTAGATTTCACATATAGGGGAAGCCGGGATGGCTCAGTGGGTTAAGCGTTCACTTTGCAGCACCGGGGACTGAGGATCAAATCCCGGCCTCGGCCCATGCGGACCCATATGCTGAACTGGGGAGTGCCCCCAGTTCAGTTCTCTCTCTGTCTCTGTATCTCTCTCTCTCTGTCAAAAACAATAAAATAAATAAATCTTTAGATTTCACATACAAATGAAATCCTATAGTATTTGTCTTTCTCTGTTTGATTTATTTCACTAAGCATTATACCCTTCTAGATCTATCCATGTTGTCACAAATGGTAAGGTTTCATTATTTTAATGGCTGAGTAATATTCCATTGTATATATCTACCACTTCTTTATCCATTCATCTACCAATAGATACCCAGCTAGCTTCCATATCTTTGCTATTGTAAATAATACTGCAGTGAACAAGGGATTGTATGTCTTTTCAAATTATTTTGGATTTCTGTGGATACAGAATCTTTAGAAGAATGTAGATATTGCACTTTGTAACCTGATGCTACCTGTGTATATGTATGAGCCTGTGTTCTCTCAATAGGTGTCTATATTTATCCTTTGTTTTCTTTTTTCTTTTTCCCATTCTCTTCTCATCCAACACCAGACAGGTTTTCAATGCATGACTCCAAGAAGCTGCTTTTGTCGAGGGGCCTCTACCTTCTTGTCTGATGGCTACTTTTGCATCCTCCTATTACCAGACTTTGATTTACTCTGTTACCCTCAGAGACTTGAAACTCCCTCTTGTCTTTGTCTTACTTCACAGCTGCTCCTCTGTGCTCCACCTCTAAGTAAGAAAGGGCTCCAGAAATGGGTCCATGTATACCTTTCCCATCTGCATTAGTCAGCTACTGCTACATAATAAGTGCCCCCAAACATGGAGACTTAAAGCAATAAACATTTATTATATCACTCAGTTCAGGAGGAGCTTAGCTTAGTGGTTCTGGCATGAAGTCTCAGGAGGTGCTATTAAGATGTTGACCGGGGTTGCTGTCATCTGAATGATCCATTGCCAGAAAGTGGTGCTCTCATATTCCTGGCACATTATGTTGCCATGGGCAGGAGACCTCAGTTCCTCACCAGAGAACTGGTTGAGTGGCCATGTGACATGATGACTGATTTTCCCCATGCCAGTGAGGCAAAAGAGAGTGTGAAGGAAGCCATGATAACTTTTGTGACCCAACCGTGAAGACCACACATTGGCATTTCTTTAATCTCCTTCTGGCCAACCTCATTCATTATGGGAGAGGGGTGTGAATGTCAAGAGGTCACTTTGGAGGCCAGCTTTCACAGCATCTCCAGTCTCTCCAGAGCTGGCCTTATTCAGAGCTACGTTTACAAAACCATCCTCAAGCTAATCTGTATCTCCAGCCTTGATTTTCCATTTGAACTCCTGCCTCCTTGACATCCCTCCATAAATATCAAATTGATACCTTAAGTTAATGTGTCCAAATACAAATCATCCTCATCCCATCCTCCCAAATCAACTGCTCACCTTCTTGGTGTTTCCAACTACTATAGATGGCACCACCCTTCACCCAAGGGTTCAAACTCAAAACGTACAAGTCATTCTTCATTTTTCTTATTCTGTCTCAACACACAACTATGTCACCATAAAGCCTGCCTCCCCTCAACATTCAAGATGCAACAGGATTCAATCTGTGTATGTCCACCTTGATCCAGGTACCACAATCTCTACCTAGATAACTGTGACATCCTAATGACTGAAGTCAGTTCAATCCCAAAGGTAATATATCCTCTATGAAGCAAGTCCCAGACCGTCTGCAACAAATCAGGTCATGTCAGTGTCTCCCCACACACCTCCCACCCAATTTAACCTTTTACAGTGGCTCTACAACACTCATAGAATGGAAGGAAAGATTCTCACCATTGGTCCACAAGGTGAGCAGTATTCTGGCCTCTGTCTTCTTCTCTCATTGCATAACCCTCATTCCTTGGCCACCAACTCTTGTCACCCTGGTTTCCCTGTTGTCCCTCTAAACTTTCTGTGCCCTAGGACCTAGACTTTTGCCTTTCCTCTAATAAGAATTTCCTTTTCCTACAATTCCCATGGCTGATTCTTTCCATATCTTAGCTCAAAAGTCACATTCTCAAAGACAGAACTGGGATTAGAATGAGGTGAGCTTAAAGAGGCACCAAAAACCTTGGTCATCAAGAAAAATAACATTTGAGGATGCCGGGACGGCTCAGTGGGTTAAGCGCTTGCTTTGCAGTCCCAGGGTTGAGGATCGAGTACTGGTCCCAGTCCCGGCCTGTGCAGACCCATATGCTGAACTGGGGTGTGGTCCCAGTTCAGTTATTGCCAGGACAAACTTTCTATGTGGGAGGCCCCCGTTCAGCCCCCCAGCTCATGGGGACATGCCTCCCATGCAAGAGGCCCCAGCCCAGTTCCCGCCCTGCACCCCCTTCATTCCCCACCCCCCACCCACCTGTGTGGAATGAAATCATGTCGAAAACTGATGACATACAACTATGGAGATGGCTCTGGGCCCTCCCCTGTCTTTCTATCTCGCTCTGTCTCTCTCTTTGTCAAAAACAATAAAATAAACCTTTAAAAAAATAATATTTGAATGTGATATTAAAAAAAATAATCAAAATGTATGCAAAGCAAAAGAAGGACAAAATATCAAAAAAGGAAATAAAATATAGTGTATGCTGAGCCATTTTGAAGACTGAAGCAAAAGAAGAAGGTGAGTCCCTTTATATGTGTTTGTATGTAATTAAAAAAACGATTTATTTATTGTTTTGAGAGAAGGTGAGAATGAGAAAGAGAAGTGGGGAGGGACCACATCAGTCTCCATAGTTGTGACATGGTTTCACAACATGTGGATGTGGGGCCATGCGGGACAGGAAGGAAACTGGGGGTCTCCTGCCGGGGAGATGAGAACCTTTGTTGCTGAGCCATCTCAGCAGTTACCAGTTGTGTCGCAGTTCAGCATACGGGTTTTGCACAGGCCGGGCCTGGGAATTGAACCCCAGACCTCATGATTGAGGCAAGCATTCAACAGCTAAGCTATCCCAGCATGTCCTGTATGTAATTTTTAATTGTTCATTTTTTTCCAGAATATTTTTCCAGGAAAAAAATTGAACAATCGAAAAGTAGGGCTAGGGAAGCTGGGGTGGCTCAGCAGGTTAAGCGCTCGCTTTGCAGCTCCGAAGCCCAAGAATTGAATTCCAGGCCTGGCCCATGCAGACCTGCATGCTGAACTGGGGTGTGCTCCCAGTTCAGTTCTTGCTGGGGCCTATGCGGGAGGCTCCCAGCCCAGTTCCTGCCCTGTGCAGCCTCCTGCCCACCTGTGGAGTGAAACTATATGGAAAAAATACTGTCAACTATGGAGACTGCTCTGGGCCCTCCTCCCTCTTCTCTCTGTCTCTCTCTGTGTCAAAAAACAATAAAAATAAAATTTTTTTTTTAATAAAAAAAAGAAAAATAGGTCTATTGAAACTTACATTATCTTATGTATAAACATTTTAGTTATGCAAACCAACCTCCCCTCCCCCAAGAATTTATTAAAATTTTACTTTCCTGGCTTTAATGGAGGCCAACTCATCAATAATATTTTTGAAATTTATCTCTGAAAAAAAAAGTTAACCTTTAAAACATTCACAAAAGTATAGATAGAACATTATGCATTTTTTCTTTTGCTTCAGGGTCCAACATAGCACAGCACAAGACTACCAGATTCTGCCTTTCTTCAAATTTTAGTATTTTGTCCATCATAGGGTTTTTTTGCATTAATGTTTTTTCCTAAGTATTGCATTAGAAAATTAGTAATCTTAATGATTGAGCATTTTTACTCTGTTATTTATTGAGTTTGCTGAATGACCATTATTTCACTCTTCGTTTAATCTTCCCATCAACCTTGAGAGTCAGGTCCTCTTTTTGTCTTTCTTTCTTTAAAGATTTATTTTATTGTTTGAGAGAAGGTGAGAGAGAAAGAGAGATATACAGAGACAGAGAGAAGGGGGAGGGCCCAGAGCAGTCACTATAGTTGTACATCATTAGTTGTGATACAGTTTCATCCCACACAGGTAGATGTGGGGCCGTGCGAAGCAGGAACCAAACCGGGGGCCTCCTGCATGGGAGGCGAGAGCCATCACCGCCATCTCGTTGGTTACCAGTTGTACTGCAGCTCAGCATGTGGATTTGCACAGGCTGGGCTGGGGTCGGGATTCCATCCCAGACCTCACAGTTGCAAGGCAAGCACTCAACCTGCTAAACTATCCCAGCGTTCCCAATGGTTCTCTCTTTTTTTTTTTTCAAATGAGGAAAGTGTGGCTCAGGGGTTTAGGGAGCTATGGTGTAATGAATTCCATCCAGGGGAGTCTAACTGATATTAGAATGCAAGATGACCACCCTTTCTTCTGTCTGCCTGAGAGACCTCATCTGTGAAATGGGAAGGTAATATCCACCTTTCCTGTCATGGGAATGCAACAGAGAGTACTTAGCACAGTGCCTGAGATATAATAGGTGCAATAAATACTAATTATTTAAAACAACAGTAATTATAGTGATATGACTATGGTATATCAGCAATCATTGACCCCATCCAAATTTGAAACCACTGATCCTAAAAACACAAGGACTCCATCTCATGAGTAGCTCCTCCATGTAAAATATGTCCATTTCTGCCTCTCCTTAGCTATCACCCTTATCCAGGTCCCCTGTCTTGTGCATGACCTAACCAATCCCAGTGGCCCCACACCCCAGAAAAGTCACTGAGTAAGTGTCTGTTCTTCTGGAAGTTTACTGTTGTGTAATTATCTCTTTGACCTCTTTCTCTCCCCCCCAGTGGCCTCTGAGCTGCAAGAAGGCAGCAGTCATGACCTGGTGATGTCTAGGTCCTGGAGAAAGCCTAGTGGAGAGCAAATGTTCAATTACTATTGACAACATTAACAACAGGAATCATTTTAATAGTTTAATTATAAATCCTTAAGTTCATACCATTGACAAGGCCCTTCTTTTTTATTTTTATTATTTTGTGGTTTTATATTACCTTTTTAAAAAAGTAATTAATTAATTTTTTTTTGTTACATTTATTGGGGTGACATTAATTGATATCAATTACATTGTCTCTCCAAACATACGGTGACAGGCCCTTCTTGATCCATTCCCTTCCCCACCCCACTGTCGTCAGCTGCTTGGGTCTCCTTATGCTTCCTTAAATGTACTCAGTTTGTTTCTACCCTTGGACATTTGCACATGCTGTTCTCCCATAACTGTTCCCAGCCCATATTCGTCTCTCTTCTCAGTTATCACAGGCTGATAGAGGCTTTCCCTGGCCATGCCATCCCCTTCACCACGGTCATTTTCTCTCCCATACCCATTTTTATTATTATGATAGCACACAAATCACATTTTGTTTACAACCTGTCTCCTCCCTTAGAATCTAAGCGTCACAAGGATTTTCTGGGCAGGTTCTTACGTGCTATTGCATCTCAGGGTTTCTCAACCTTGTTACTCCTGACATTAAGGGCTGGATAATTCTTTGCTGTGTGTGTGCATGAGGGCGGAAGGTTACTGTCCTGGACATTGTAGGATGTTTGACAGCATTCCAGGAGTGTACACACTAGATGTTAATGGCACTTTCCTCTTTAGTTTTCACAACCAAAAGTATTTCCAGGTACCTCCTTGGGAAGCAAAATTATCCTCCATTGCAAACCAATGCTATATCCCCATATCCTTGAAAGTGATCTGCCATTACTCTTGGGGTCAAATCAGTAATTAAAAAAGAATAAATGAGTGAATGATTAAATTAAATGATCCTTGTTTCACTGTGCTTGCCGGAGGCTTGCACTGTCTAACAGAACAGGTCTGATTAAGTGACATTCCACAAATGTCCAAGAATGCAATTTACCTGCAGGAAAGTACATGTCTGGGCCTCTTGGTGGATGTTCTGCAGGCCCAAGCCTTCCGCACACTTGTTAATTTTGTTGTCCCAAAGACCTCTCACTTGGTATGCAGGACAAAGGCTGCTCAGGCTGTTGCCATGGAAACTACAGGTGGCGGGAGAGGGAAGCAGGCTGCAAATTGGTGGAGGGGAGGCTCAGGGGTAGAAACATCTAGGGCTGTAGTGGTAAATATGTGTGGGTTCAAAAATGTCCCAACACACATGCCACCCAATATGAGTGTGTGGAGAGAACAAAATACATTCGCCATACACTCTGTCAGCAGTGCTCAAGGGTTCCAATTTCTTTCCCAGTACTTGTTATTTTGTTTTAATATAGTAATAACCATCCTAATATGTGAGGTGGTATCTCATTTTTATGTAATCAGAAATATGTATCTTTTCTTTTATGCTCTGTGCATTTTTAAAAAAGATTTATTCTATTGATTTTGACAGAGAGAGACAGAGAGAAGGGAGAGGGTCCAGAGCAGTCTCCATAGTTGTACATCATCAGTTTTCAACACGGTTTTGTTCCACACAGGTAGGCGGGGGCTGCGCAGGGCAGGAACCGGGTCAGGGGCCTCCCACATGGGAGATACGCCCCCTCAAGCCATCAGCTAAACCAGGGGCCGAAAACCGAACTGGGGGCCCCTGCTAGAAGCACACCCCACTTCAGCACATGGGTCCACATGGGCCGGGGCCGGGATTCGATCCTCGGTCCCTGGGGCTGCAAAGTAAGCCCACTGAGCTATCCCAGCTTCCCCTCCTGTGCTTTTGTGACATGTTAATAAGCCCTTCCCTATCTGTGAAAAGAACATTTACACACAGAGTTTTGTATTGAGCTGAGGAAAAGAGACCACGAGTATGCTCTGTGCCCAGAGAGAAACTGCTTTTCCATTGTGTCCTGGCTCCAGGATCCATAGAAGACTCTGAGCCAGAATTAAACTGAAAACATGGTTCAGATGGGAGACAAATTTCTCCTGGAATCTCATGGCCCTTTGGACAAATTCTAAGAATGTCAACATTCAGCCCAAGTGCCCAATAAATCAATTTACCTTGGAATTTCCCCTGATTAATGAGCTAAATGCCAGACTGGCGTCCAAACTCTACATATTGCCTTCTAACTCAGGAAGGGAATGGCTTTCTGGGAAACAATAAAAAAAACATAGCCATGTTCTGGACACATTCATTTCCAAACTAGCAACATACTAAAGACTAAGGATCTGTTTTGTAGATTATATTCCTGGAGCAAGTTGCAAATGAGTTTCTCTCTACTTTTTGCGGGGTTAAAAACTTGACTCTAGGGGAAGCCGGGATGGCTCAGTGGGTTAAGCGCTTACTTTGCAGCACCGGGGCTGAGGATCGAGTCCCGGCCCAGGTCCATGAGGAACCATATGCTGAACTGGGGAGTTCCCCCAGCTCAGTTCTCTCTCTGTCAATAAATAAATAAATAAACTAAAAAAAAAGAAACCAAAAAAATCACATTAAAAAACTAAAAAAAACCTTGACTCTAATATTGTAAAGGTTCAGTGACTTTACTGGGGTCCCATGGGCATTAAAGTTTTATAGCCCACTTCCAAAAATTCTATACTATCTTGAATTAAAGTAAAAAATCAGGGGAAGTTGGAATGACTCAGTAAGTTAAGAGCTTGCTTTGCAGCCCCCAGATCCAAGGATCCAGTCCTGGCCCCTGCCCGAGTGGACCCATATGCTGAACTGGGGTGTGTGTGCCATGTGGGAAGTCCCCAGTTTGGTTCTCACTGGGATGAGCTTCCCATGTGTGGAGAGGCCCCCAGTTTGGTCCCCAGATTGTGGGGTCATGCCTCCTATGTGGGAGGCCCCTGGCCCGGTTTCTGCCCTGCGTGGCCCCCGCCTACCTGTGTGGAACAAAACCATGTTGAAAACTGATGATGTACAACAATGGAGACTGCTCTGGGCCCTCTCCCTTCCCTCTGTCTCTCTCTTTCTGTGTCAAAAACAATAAAATAAATCTTTAAAAAAACAAGAAAAAAAACCCCACAAAAATGAATGAGAATAATTATAACTGAGAGATAGCTGTATAATACCTGAGATAAAATAAGTGAGAAAAATCTTTATGACTTTGTAACGTTTTTTTCTGTGTATTTGTAAATTTACCCATACAAACTTAGTAAAAAAAAATCCCAGTTTTCCTCCTTGTTTCCTTCCATTTTTTGTCTTTCTCTCTCTCCTCTTCTCTTTCTACTTTTTGTTATCCTTTCTTTTCACTATTGCCAAATGTAAGGACTCCTCCTTTTTTCCAATACATTAAAAAAAATCTATTCTCTAATTACAGTTGACAATATTATACTAGTTTCAGATATATAACATAGTGGTTAGATA
The DNA here is from genome assembly GCA_004027555.1 of Craseonycteris thonglongyai. NCBI lineage: Eukaryota > Metazoa > Chordata > Mammalia > Chiroptera > Craseonycteridae > Craseonycteris > Craseonycteris thonglongyai. The sequence goes on from PVKE010012997.1 coordinate 26,451, forward strand.
TTTATATACCTTATGAAGTGATCACACTGATAAATCTAGTACCCCTCTGACACCATACATAGTTATTAGAATATTACTGACTATATTTCCTATGCTGTACTTTACCTCCCCGTGGCTGCTTTCATAACTGGCAATTTGTACTTCTTTTTTTTTTTTTTTAAAGATTTATTTTATTGATTTTTGACAGAGAGAAACAGAGACAGTGAGAGACAGAGAGAAGGGCGAGGGCCCAGAGCAGTCTCCATAGTTGACATTAGTTTTCCATATAGTTTCACTCCACAGGTGGGCACAGGACTGTGCAGGGCAGGAACTGGGCCGGGAGCCTCCCACATAAGTCCTGGCAAGAACTGAACTGGGGGCACACCCCAGTTCAGCATGTGGGGCCGGAGCCGGCATTTGATCCTCTGTCCCCAGGGCTTCAAAGCAAGCGCTTAACCCACTGAGCCATCCCAGCTTCCCCAATTTGTACTTCTTAATCGCTTCTCTTTTGTCAAACAGCTCCTAACCCCCACCTCCAATCTGGTGACTATCAATTTGTTTTATCTATGAGTCTGTTTTTGTTTCATTTATTTTTAAAATCCAACACTTTCCATTTCGACTTCCACTGCTGACTTCCCCTCTTACATTCTGTTAGTTCTTGCAGCTCAGAGGCAGCTGGGTTGCCTACAATGTCCCAACAAGCCCCTACCTCCAGGCTGTTTCTGGTTCCACTCTCTAGTGTCTGTTGCATTCACACCTCCTGGTCTGTCACCTGGAATGTGGCAAGCCCTGGGGCCCTATTTGTTCAATGATTAAGTGCCTGTGTCAGATGCACCCCTGTCTCTGACAGTTGAGTCTTGGGGCAGAGAGTGCTGTTTTTTGTTTTGTTTTGTTTCTCACCATTGTGTCCCTGGTTTCAGGAAAAGTGTCAGCACAGTGGGACTTAATATGTTGAAAAAATCTAGTGTTGAAAAGCTCAGATCAAAATGCCTGGTTCCTACAGAAGGGTTGAGAGTTCTTATAAAGCCTGCGGTGATCAACAGAACCAGTTCCATTTTCTTCTGCAGCAACTCCATGGAATGATGCATATGTCTGTGCATACAGGATGCGCCTGACCCAGAGACAAAGGGGGAGAGGGGCTGTATGTAGGTGGGAAGCCTCCTCAGCGCTCTCTTCCCTCCCTCGCAGGCTTGGTCTTTGTCAGGGGGCACTCACTCCTTCCTTGTCTGTTTTCTCTCAAGAGTTGACATCTGATGTACAAGGCAGAAGCAGGCTCAGGCAGTTGTCATGGGAACTATGACCTGATCTTGGAAGGAGAGGGGAGGGGGCCCGAGAGAAAAGATCTAAAGAGGCTGGAAATTTCCAGTGCTGAAGTTAGGCTGTGTTGGGACCAAAAAACTCCTGGCCAGCACAAAGCAGATGGGTCCTGAGAATGAAAAGTGGAATTGCAGGGTCAAAAAGGCATACACATATTAATGCCCATTGCAAAACAACAACAACAACAAAACTTGCCAGAAAGGTTATAGCAACTTACACAGGCCTCCATTTTCCACACAACGGACAAATCTGCTAATTTATATTTACATAAGGAATGGCCGTGCACCCCTCCTCTCCTCACTGCTGTGTGTTCCACGGAGAATCACTCACGTGCGGTCCACCTTGCTAAGTGAATCCTGCTCTTCAAATCCAAAGTCATGCCAGCTGAAAACAGTGGACAAAGAGAGGAGAGAACTAACTTCAGACAATGGTGAATACTGAAAGGGGAGCTGAGAGAGATGGCAGGGGTGTCTTACCTCAACTTATCTTTCTGCAACTCATGCACATTCTCTCTTTCTGGCTTTAAATGGCTCATCATATTCCATTGTAAGAACAACCATTAATTAATTTGCCCCTTCTCTTGTTGATGAATATTTAGGTAGTGCCCCCCCCCTTTTTTTTCCTTTTCTTACTATCACAAGTAACACCAAAGTCTCCAGTCCCCAGAGCAGTGCCAGGTGCATACTTTCTGCTCAGTAAACATTTGTTGAATGAATAAATGTCCTGCTGAATATTCCTGAGTTTGTCTCCTTGCTCCATTCACAAGGCTTTATTCTAGAGCGCAAATCTCAAACTGGGTTGAGTGGTATGGTAATTAACGCACATTGCCAGCTTTCCTAGATATTGTCAAATTGCCCTCCAAAATTATGTTAGACGTATATTCTTTCTTCTTCACTCACTAAAATGGGCGCTCTATGAGAGTAGACAAATTCCGTGCTTTTGATTTCAACCTTGCCCTTAGTCCCTACTACCTGTCATGTAGCAGGAATTCAATGGACATTTATCTAAAGTAAGTGGGCAAATTACTCAGATCTGGATAATAACATGTATACAGGTTTCTAATCCAGCTCTTGTTTACTTAACGTGAAAAGGTAAAATTAACTAGTCTTCAAAATAGTTTATCAAGCAAATAACTTGTGTTTGTTCTGTAAAATCCTACAGCATTATCACACCTCACAGCCCTGAAGCACACATTCTATGCATTTTTTCAATTGGCTGCTCACTAGCGAGACTGCCCTGACCCCCTCCTGTGGGTGTGTGTTCTTCTGTGAATGTTTGAGGGGCCAGAGAAGTGGATTTGTGGGGTCAAAGGGCATACACATATTAATGCCCTTTGCAAAAAAACAACAACAGAACTTGCCAGAAAGGTTATAGCGACTTACTCAGGCATCCATTTTCCACACAACGGACAAATCTGCTAATTTATATTTTAGTCTTTGTTCATTCAACAATGGGAAAAATAACTTGCAGTTTGGTTCTTACATCTATTTTTTTTTTAGTACAAAGAGTTTAGAATGTTATTTTGTACCTTTGGAATATTTCCATTTTCTCTTTTAAAGCCTTTCTGTCCACATATGTAATTTGAAGTTCATTTTCCTTCCATGTTTTTAATGTCTTTCTTGTAAACAAAATGGACATATAAAAATATTGTTGGATATACAAAATTAATACTTTTCTTCCCTCTTTCTAAGTTCTTCTAGCTGGACTAATAAAATTAACAGAGACAGATTCACAGGAGAAAATCAAAAGTTTTAATACATGTGCGCGGGGAATTTACATGAGCATGAAAATTCCAAAGACAGCAAAGCAACATTGACTATAGGAGACATTTTACACAAAGGAGAAAAGAGGGGAGGCGGAGTCTTCGATTTCAGAAGTGAGAATGGGTGGTTTACAGGTACTTGAGGAAGAGGGAACACACATAGCAGGAAATTACCTGCTGGGCAGTTCAGAAACAATGGGACACAGTGGGCATCCAGCTAACAGGCGCCTGACTAAGCCCTCTCATTTACCATACTTAATTCAAATTAGGCTAAGGCCAACATCCAAAGATTTCCTTCCTGAAGCAGGAAAGGGGGGAGGGCCAAAGGTTTTTTCTGAGCTTGTTTCTTAATAAACAGCTTAAAATCAATATCCCCCAAAGGCAGCTTTAGGGAGGCACATTTTGGGTTCCCTTCGTTATCATTTCTTCTATTCTCATTGGGTCGCAAGCAGTTTTTACCCATTTTACTCTGGTTTACATTTTTTTCCTACTGTACCTACCTTTTCAGCTCTGGTGGAATCAGAGCAATTTATCTTTTTCTTTTTATGGTTGTATATTGTACGGTTGTGTTTACTGAGCTTTTCTCCATTCAAATAATAAACAATATTCATCCAAGCATTCTGGTGGAGAGCAGGATATTAAGTGCCGTCAGCTTTGTCCCTGCCCTACATTTTACTTTCCTTCTTCTCACTCAGATATAATAAATTCTAGGGTTTTCAACATTCAGCTACTGTCCCTTTATCCAAGAAAGGAAATCCAATGCTATGACATTATGTTAAATAAGACACAAAATCCCAAATTTGAATTGACCAAAAGTCATTCATTTGCTCATTTCTTCACATTCTAAAAATGTTTGAAGATTCTTTATGCCAGGCATCCTGCTAGCCAAGGAAGATGCAAGAGGTTTTACTGTTCTTTTTCTCCCTCCCTCCCTTCCTTCATTCCTTCCTTCCTTCTTTCCTACCTTCCTCTCCCTCCCTCCCTTCCTTTCTTCCTTTCTTTTTCTATGTATCCCCCTATGCCCAGCATAACCCTTGTCATGCAATGTTGCTTCCCTATCTTAAACTGAATTAAAAAGAATCATGTTTAAAGAAGCAAACATCTCTCTCATCTCAACTGTCAGAGCAAAGAGTGTGCCTTTTCTGTTTTTTGCTTTTTCTTGTATCATCAGGTCCCAGTAAAATCAATCTATATTTGTTCGATAAATGCAGACATAGATGAACAAGTAGAGGAAACCATAGTACTGATATCACTGGAAGTTCAAAGACATGGGTCCAGAGAGACCCTCGCAGGCAATTTCGTGACCTTTTGTAAAGCTCCCCCTTCAGGATGTATTTTAAGAGGCACAGGAGTCCCTGCATAGATCACAGCTGGACTGCGGGTTTGAGCCTTTCCTGTCCCCCACCTGCCCTTCCTTCAAGAGCAATTACATGTTTTGAAGAAGCAGGCAGGCTCAGTCTGTTGCCATGGAAACTGAGGCTGGAGTAAGGAAGGAGGAGGCTGGGGACGGCTCCACTGAGGCTGGGGTTTTCTAGGCTCTGATAGAGTGTATGGGGGTGAGGAGGAGTTCAACATGCCAGGCAAGCACACCTAAGGTGCATAATAAAAGCGTGGGGGAAGAAGGAATGATTTTGCTCCTCTTGCCCACACCCCTGTCTACAGATGTGTGGGGAAATTTTTCTTCTCTCTGTGGGGTTGAAATCTCTGTGTCCACATTTGTTTGCAGCTACAACTGCACTCAATTTAATTAACTCCTTGTAAATTAGATTGTGATAGGAACTTGAAAAACTAACACTAAGCTGTAAACTCACAGGCAAAGAAGAAACTGGTACAGCTGTAGGAGCACACCTGACAGGGACATGAGGCTGGCTGGCTCTTTTTCAATGACAGTTGACATGCAATATTAGGTTAGTTTTAGGTGTACAACATAGTGACATTTATGTACCCAATGAAGTGATCACCCAATAACTCTACTAGCCACCCAGCACCATACATAATAATGTATTTTTTCATCTGCCATATATTCCTCTGATGAATGCATCACAATTTATTTGATTATCCATTCTTCTGTCAATAGACATTTAATGGAAACAATGTAATTGATATCAATCAATGTTACCCCAATAAATTTAACAATTAGAAAAAAATTCAGAAAAATAATGGACATTTAAGTTGATTCCTGCTCCCCCCTTTTTTTCACTACAAAGAATATGAATAACTCCCATCCCTAGCACATATTCATAGATAGCACTGAATAAAAATTGCAGGGAATAAATATTGCAATGGTCATTTCTGTACTTGAGTCCTTGTGGAAATAGACAGGCAGTCCCTGTCTACATGGGATATACATCCAGGAGCAAAAGTTGACATTTGGGGGCCAGTTATTCTTATTTTGGGGGATGGGCTGTTTCAGCACTGTATGATGTTTTTCTTTCTTTTTTTGCAATCGTTGTGTTTTTCAATTACGGTTGAGTCAATATTATGTGAGTTTCAGGTGCACAACATAGTGATTCAACATTTATGTATGTAAGATGTTAAACAGTGTTCTCCACCCATCAGATGCTATGGCATCCCTCTCTCCCCAGCTGTGACAATCAAAAACCACTTTCAGCATATTGCTATATATCCCTTTGGGTGGGAAAAGAAATCATCCCCACTCCAGAACCATGGATGAGAGAGAGCTCACATCTTCAGTTTACACACTGACAAATTGCTCTTGTCTGCTTTGTAACTTGTGTCCATCCATTCTCCCTCAGAATTTTACTTGTGTTTGTTTCATTAGAACAGACCTGGATGTGTTCTTTTTTAGTTTTGAAGAACCAGTTCCTGGAGGGGGAATTGCTCCAAGCTTATTGCTAAAACATTGATCAGAAATGTTGCCCCTACCCATACTTTCACACCAGCCAGCAAATGAAGCTCTTCCCTTACCCACTCCAAGTACTCCTTTTTTTCATTTTTCTCTGTTTGAATGCCAGAAAGTGATACCTCATTTTTATTTCTATATCAAGTTTGTCAGCCTGTGACTGAAATAGCTTTTTATATTTCTCAGGCATTTGAATTTTTCTTTATTAATTAGCATCTTCCCAACCTTCACTCACTCTTTTCTTTTGGTCCTCATGTTTTGTCTTTTGGACATGATTGCACTCTCATGTTAATTGCATAATTTTTTACTATGTTGTCAAAAATTTGCTCATTTTTCTTTTTTGATGGTATGTTTTCCCCAGTTACCTATATATTTAATATACTCAAAGTCATATTTATCTATCTTGTCTTTTATGTGTGTTGCTTATTGCGATGTTCTTAGTGAGATGTTTCACAGCGCATGACTATTAAAATACACACTTTTGGGATGCTGAGATAGCTCAACAGGTTGAGTGCTTGCCTTACAGCAGCTAGGTCCAGGGATTGAACCCTGTCCTAGGCCCATGTAAACCTTCAAGCTGGACTGCCGTGCAACTGGTAACCACCAGGATGATGGCGAGTTTCTCACCTCCCATGGAGAAGGCCCCCCAGTTTGGTTCTGCCCTGCAAAGCCCCACATCCACCTGTGTGGAATGAAATTATGTCAAAACACTAATGATGTATAACTATGGAGACTGCTCTGTCCCACCCACCTTCTCTCTGTCTCTCTTTGTCTCACCTTCTTTCAAACAATAAAATAAACCTTAAAATAAAAAAAATATTCACTTTTGTTACCAGTGGGTAAAGGGGGTGGAAGAAGAAGAGGGTAAAGAGAGTCAAACATACAATGATGGAAGGAAATTTGACTTCGGGTGGTGAACACATGACGCAATATATAAATGATGTATTATAGAATTGTAAACTTGAAACCTACATAATTTTACTAACCAATATCACCCCAATAAATTTAATTTTTTTTAATTTACTTTTTTTTTTTTTTGTGGTAAGCAGACAATACCTGGCTCTGTGGCTGTGGAAGGGTTGGGGGCTCAACATGAGTAGAAAAGAGAGTCCAGATGTGTGTGCATACATATATATGTGCTTGTGTTGCGTGCGTGTGTGCATTGAGTGTGTGGGTGTGTGTGTGCTCACTTTCTTCAAACTTGCGGCGTGCCCCTGTCCTGCCTTGTACCTTCCCAGCCCTATAAGTAATAAGCTTTCCTTTTTTGTCAATTTTTTAATGGTTATTGCTAAAGGACTTTTGCAATCATAACCACAAGGGTGGGTCCAGTTGTCACATTAGTTTGGGAAAGGGACAGGCCTGTGGAAGTTCACCAGGGCCAGGGGAGGGCCCTCAGGCATCTGTAGACTGTTGCTTTCCTATCCATTTTGAGATGGCACAAAATGGTAATGCATTGTGCTAGGACCTTATAACTACAGCTACCATGTCACTAGATGATAAGAATTCTTCAGCTCACTATAATCTTATGGGACTACTGTAGTTGACCAAAACAACATCAAGTGGTACGTGGTTGTATATCTATGGTGTAGGTTCTTTAAATTGACTTTAGTCTGATTCTCAATTTCTCTTCCCATTTAAAATGTTGGCTTCTCCTTTCATTCTTTCCCTACCATGTCTCTGCCACCATGCTATCCCAGCTTACATTACCAGATTCCAAGATGGCTGTCACAGCCTCTTTCTCCCCCATCTTCTAGGTGATTCTGGTAGCATCTTTCTCATCTCCCAGCTTTCACATTTCTTCCTCTGTCATTTCTTCTCTACCAATCAGGCAGTGTGGTCTTTCTGAAAGATAGCTTGTCAATACTGTATGTATCAAGGTCACAATATGTCTGCTGTGATCTTCCCATTAATCTAATTCAATGGATTCTTTGTTTTGTTTTGTTTTTTACATTTATTTTTTAATTACAATTGACATACAATAGTATATTAGTTTCAGGTGTCCAACATAGTGGGTAGACATTATGTACCTTTCAAAGGGATCACCCTTATAAGTTCAGTACCTACCTGACAATATGCATAGTTATTACAATATTATTGACTATATTTCCTGTGCTGTACTTTACATCCCCATGACTATTTTATAACTGGCAGTTTGTACTTCTTAATCCCTTCATCCTTTTCATCTAGACCCCCAACCCACCCCACTTCTGGCAACCATCAATCTGTTCTCTGTGTCCTTGAGTTTGTTTTTGTTTTGTTTGTTCATTTATTTTGTTCTTTAAAGTCCACATATAAGTGATATTATACGGCATTTGTCTTTATCTGTCTGACTTATTTCACTTAGCATTATACCCTCTAGGTCTACCCATATTGTTGCAAATGGCAGGATTTCACCCATAAAAAAGATGTGTGTGGGGAAGCCAGGATGGCTCAGCGGGTTAAGTGTTCACTTTGAAGCCCCCAGAGACCAAGGCTTGAATCCTGGCCCCAGCCCCTGTGGACCCATATGCTGAACTAGGGTGTGCTTCTCACGTGGGAGGCCCCCAGTCCAGCTCTTGCCCTATGAAGCCCCCTCACACCTGTGTGGAACAAAACCATGTCAAAAATTGATAAAGTACAACTATGGAGACTACTCTGGGCCTTCCCCTTTCTCTCTGTCTCTCTCTGTCTTTGTCAAAAACAATGAAAATAAAACTAAAAAAGATATGTGTGTATTTCTCTCCCATAAAATATATATATTTCACCTATAAAAAAGATATATATTTATACACACACATACACACACACACACTATATCTTTATTCATTCATCTATTGACGGACACTTAGGTTGCTTCCATATCTTGGTTATTGTACATAATGCTGTAATGCAGGGGTGTCAAACTCAATTAAAACACGGGCCATTTGGTGCAACAGGCAAGATTCACACGGGCCATATCACATTTACAAACATCGCCAGAACTGAGTCAGCGCGTTTATACACGCCCACAGGCCCCCAGGAAAGGCACTGGGCCACGTGTATACTCGTCTTCAGTAGTTAAAGTGTTAACGAGGGAATTGTGTGTATGGTATTGCCTCCATCTCTCCTAAGCACTATTTTCTTCATAACAATTATTTTTATTTTCATTTTATTTCAGAGCATCGTGGGCCACAAAAAATTACCTTGGGGGCCACCAGTTTGACACCCCTGCTGTAATGGATTGATTCTTAATTAGTGTAGCTCAAATGCACAAAGATAGAGATAGAAGGCGACTAACACAGCATGTTTATGAGATGAAATAATCAGAAACAAGACTAGAAAATGCAAGAATAGTCTATAAAATGAAAACTCAACACTGTTATGATTAGGAGAAAATCATAAATTCCTTTCCTTTTGGAAATGTAATCAAAATTCTCAAAAATATATTTTATATCCTGGGGATATCCTCATGAATAGAAAAAAAATAGATAATAAACTGCAAAAATATAGATAGCTCTGACTTCACGTAGAAGTGTACAGGCTTATCTATATACAGTGAAAGTGACTATCTAGAAACACAGCCACAAATAAACAGGGATTGGGGCTGAGTGTCTGACTTGGAATAAAATTCAGGAATACAAGCAAGTCATGAGGACCTTGCATTCCCTTTGACCCAGTAATTCAGCTTCCATCAGTTCTTTCTAGGGAATTGCTGAGGCCCAGAGATAGATCTGAATTAAGGTTGGGCATTCTGGTTTTTCTCTGAAGAGTGAAATTTAGAAAAGCATTTCCCTTTCACAGAGGCAGACCACAGCTCTTGTGTCTTCCAAGAAGGTCTCTCTCTACTCAGCTAACTTAAACCCATTATACTTTCAAATCCTCCCCTTTCTCAGGGACGGGAGCTGACAACCTGGTTCACTAAAACAGAAATGATGTATGTTTTAGTATCAGAGTTCTACTTGAGAAGCAGAACCAGTAGTGGGCTGAATTGTATCCCCGCACCACGAAATTCATATGTTGTGGTCCTAACCCCCAGGACTTCAGATTGTGACTGTATTTGGAGATGGGGCCTAACAGAGATATTGAAGGTAAAATGAGGTCATATGGATGGGTCATCATCCAATAGGACTGGTGTTCTTATAAGAGGAGGAAATTAGGACACAGACACACACAGCAGGAAGACCATATGAGGACACAGGGAGAAGATGGCGATGTGAAAGCCAAGAAGAGATCAACCCTGCCAACACCTTGATCTTGGACTTCTAGAACTGTGAGAAAATAACTTTCTGTTTTTTAAGCCACCAGCTTATGGTGCTTTATTATGGCAACCCTAGCAAACTATATACAAGTAGAATATATATATTTATATGTGTGTGTGTATATATATATATATATATATATATACACACACACACACGGTATATATATATATATATATATATATATATATATGATATAGATTTATATCTATTTATATATACATATATGTATCTACATACATGTTTTGGGTTTGTTTTATTTTAAGGAATCCATTGTGAGGAATTGGCTCCTATGATTGTGAGTCTGGCAAGTTTGGGCTTTGTAGGGTTCGCCAGCAGGCTGGAAAATCAAGCAGAAGCCAGATGCTGCAGGATTCTTGAGGCAGAATTTCTTCTTCTTCAGGGAAACTTTGGTGTTTGTACTTCAGGCCTTCAACTGATTGGATGAGGCCCACCACACTCGCAAGGAAATTCTCCTTACTTAAAGTCAACTCATTGTAGACGCTTACCACATCTAAAAAATACTCTCACAGTAACATGTGGATTCAAGTTGGACTGAATAACTGGGGTGTAGAGCCCAGCCACTTGGACATGTAATACAAACCAATGCAGTCTTGAGACCTCACTCCTCACCTGCCACATTCCATAAGTTACCAGGGCCTCCTTTCCATCATTTGGTCAGACCAGTCTCTCATCTTTCCTCATCCAGGCCTCCATTTTCTCTTTCCTGGGACCC